>PVJO010018211.1:0-37096 GCA_004026905.1 Hystrix cristata | reverse complement strand
TGTGGAGATTCCTCAGAAAACTACAACTAGAGGTTCCATTTGACCCGGCTATTCCTCTGCTGGGTATCTTCCCAGAAGAATTAAAATCATCATATCACAGTGATATATGCACAACCATGTTCATAGAAGCACAATTTGTAATAGCTAAGTCTTGGAAACAACCTAAATGCCCAACAACTGATGAATGGCTAAAAAAGATGTGGTTTTTCTACACAATGGAGTACTACACCGCCATAAAAAAGGATAAACTAGAGTCATTTGTATGTAAATGGACGTTCCTGGAGAACATACTATTAAGTGAAATAAATCAGACATTTATTAGTACACATCGAATTGTTTCTCTGATATGAGAAACCATAAGTGTAAATAAGGACAAAGGGGTAGAATAGATATTTTGTTTAAAAAAGAAAAAAGAGAGTATTCAAAAGAGAGAACTAGATAGGGAAAAGGGGGATAAAGAAGAAGGCTAAAAGAAAAGTAAGATGAAAGGGGAAAAATGGTAAAGTGTAGTTACACTTGTTGCAAATAGGGAGGGGTGGGTAAATGGAAGGGAGGGGAGGGGAAGGGGGAAGTGGGGGAAAACCAAGATGTATCATGTACAGGTACAAAATAACTATGTTGATTATGATCATTATGTATACAATGTACCAATACATGTTCTTGGTAAAAATAATAAAAAAAATTTTTTAAAAAAAGCAAGCTCTTGTCTCAAAATTTAAAAAGGACAAGAGAAGTAGCTCAGTGTCCTAGGTTCACTCCTCAGTACCTCAGTCAATCAACCAATAAATAAAACCATAACTACCTCATTGAGTTACTCCAAGAATTAAGTTTATACGTACAAATATACTAACATTCCAAATGAATTTAATTTAGGTCAGTCTGAAGAAAGACATTTTCATACCTAAAAGGAATTCTGGTAACAAATTGTTAAGAAATAAAATTTTCACCTTGCTACATACTAGGCATACTGTCAAATGCAGGAGCAACTGTCCACATGTGACTATTTAGTTTTAATTAATAAAATTAAAGTTCAGTACCATACATTTTAAGTGCTCAATAGCTACACACGGCTAATGACTATCAGACAATGAACAAGATAGAGAAAGTAAAGTCCTATCGGGCAGTGGCAGAACATTATCTTCTTGAACTCGGCCAAGAAGAATTGTCGGTCAAAAAACCAATTGAGCAAGCCAATTAATAGTAGGGTGGTCCTCTTGCCTAACTCATTCTTTCATTCTTGCCACCCAATCTGTATTATCACTGTACATTTTTCTCTTTTACTACTTTCTCTCCCATCTTGACAGTACGAATGAAATGTATTTAATAAATATCAATAAAATATTAAGAACCTAATTTTAAATGTTATCAGGAATACTTTCTTCAGAACTTATTTTCTTTTGAGGCCTTATAGCAGAAATTGTCATCCTTTTTATTAACACTGTCATATCTGGCAAAACAACAGATATGGCATATCTGGCATAATCCTATCCATTTTCTGCAGTGATAGCAGAGATAGGCACAACAGATACCTTAATGAATATTTTTTATTAAGTCCTATTCACTCCTAGGTTAACAGAGCCTGATACGCAATCGTGAAGGTAAAAGAATTCAGATCCACCTGTTCATATCCAAATATATCCTTTGTCATTAATTGTAGTAGGCAGGAACTTGTCTGGGCAGTTAATGAAAGTCCTACTATTAAGCTGCTATTCTCTTGAGCATCTGCTCCAGGGAAATGTTATCATTAGTACAAGATAGAAACTTCCTAACTTATAGAAGCTTACCCCGAGAGCTCACAGTATTGCTGTGAATATTGTTCTGAGTATTGACTGCCAGAATACTCTTGTTTTAATCTTGGTGAGAGCATAAATAAAGAGAAGCATATTTCCTAGAGAAAAGGATAAAATGGTCCATTATTCTTAAGAATGTCTACTGTTTGGTTTCATTAAAGAAAATAAAACAAATCAAGAAGTATTTGGGGGTTTAGTTCAGTGGCAGGGCCCTCACTTGGCATGCACAAGGCCCTAGGTTCTCTACTTGGTACCACAAAAAATAAAACAAAATAACCAAGTAAATAAAATATTTAAAATACTACTAAAATAGAAAGATTAAAAACAACTCTACTGAGCTTCGAAAATAAAATCTAGCCACATATTTTGGGCATTTTATGTGCAAAACAAAATGGAGGCAGTCAAAGCAGGTAGTCTGAATCAGACTATCTTCACAAACTGTGTGACTTCGAGCAAGTCATATCTCTTCTTTAAGCCTTTGTTTCCAGGCATCTCTAAACCTCAAATTTTAGGTCTCTTGGTTCTTTCTGTGGACTAAAGATTACCTTAGGTCAGTTTTGGGAAATATATTCTAAAATAGAAATTTATAACAGGAACTTTATGAAAAAATGTTCTTGAGAAAAATACCTATGTGAGTGTTAGAAAACCAGAGTTGGCCAGATGGAGAAAATAGGTTGCCATGAATAGCTGTCCTTTGACTATAGGCAGTTTGCAGAGAAGGATGTGAGCCACAAGTCTCCCATTGGCAATGCGGAATAAGTAATCTGAGCAGCATCCACCTTGAAGAGGATAGTCCATCTCACTTCCTGATCCAGGGCTAATATCCCATGTCATTCAGGTATGTGGTCTGACTTAATGACACAGGCAAGGGTCCACAGCAAATTACCTATCTCTGGGAGGGTTCCTAGAAATAGACACTGAGATGAGAATTAGCGTGAAAGTAATTTATTAGGAAATGTTCCTAAAACAAACCAGCAGGAAGTGAAGGAGTCCAAGAATGGAAGGAGGCCAAGGAAGAGTATTCATGCAAAGTCTTGCAGCTGGTAACTTTGGCTCGATTCTACAGGAGAGCTTTGAGAACAATACAGGTACTTCCTCAGAGTTGTCTCCATTAGGGTACTGGGATCTAGTATATTTACACCCCCACATCCATCCACCATTAGCTAGGGACTTCCCTGGGAAGAATCAAAATTCTCAAGCACTTCCAATTCCCTAGATGTAGGAAAACTTGGTTCCAGCCACTTGGAGACAACCCTTCAACAAAGACACAGATGCTACCTGTACTGGGAGTGAATGTATAAAGCGCACCCAAGTGCATTAAAATGGTAAAGCGAAGCTGTGGGTGGAGAACTCACAACCCAAAGCCTGACTCATAAGTCTTTAATAAGCCCACACATGGCATTTCTTAGTTCCTTGTCACATCTGAGTGCCAACATGAGAAGAAAATCACAATGATTAATTACTCCTTTCTTAGTGTAAAATATTGTCCTGAAAGAAAATGTTTATAAAAATACACTTTAACACGTCTCCCAAGGACAAGTGCTAATTTTTAGGTCAGGGCAGTACTAATCCAGATTAACAAAATACAAAAAACAGTATCACTGTCACGACTAGAATTAACCATAGGTTCACCAATACTTTTTCAGAATACATCATCTTCATTTCAACTAGATTTTGAAATACAGCTCTTTTAATATCCATATATAATATTACAATTAGAAAATCTTTCCTGAATCACATACGCCTGTTTGCATAATATCAGGAAAGTTTCGTTTTAGTTCATCCTGTTGTATGTATTAAGGATCTCTTCAATGCAGTAACTTTCTGAATTGCTTTTTAAAGTAATTTTAAAGAACTTTTTATAAGAACATTCGGTACAAGTGTTTGTGAAGTCATAGCCTCACTAATAATTACCACATATCTATGCTAAATTTCTTTGATTGTCTCCTTATAATGCAAGTTATTTCATCAGATTACGCCCATCAGCATCCAAGTCTTATATTAAAAATGATTATTTCAGGCTAATACTTCATTCTCAAATAGTACTTTATTGTTAAAAAATCCAGAGTCCCACAGTAGGAGACACATTATAAGAACTTGGATATTTGTCAACTCCCTCCTTTATGGAGTAAAATTGGAGGATACAACCTTTGTTTTACAATAAACAAAATGAAAGGAAAACCAATCAGCTATACTGAAGTGTTGATGCCTTTTTGCAAGTAAAAAAGGGTAGCTTTTGGGCAGACACGCAAGCTTTACTAGGCCTGTTCTTTCTATTTTAGGATCTCTAACTTTCTTGACCCTGTCTACAAGGATAATACATAATAAATACATTTTCATATATAGGTTGAGGAGAAAGGTTCATTCTCTCACTATATGACCATTTTGAGGAAGTGATTTAAGTATGATATCAAGCAGCAACTTTAATGTCACACCAAGTAAAATACTGTATTCCTTATTTTACTAATCCTTATTATCGTCCACATAATTATGTAGTACCTGTGGATAAGTGTGCAATTTTGTAAATGCAGATGAAAGATCTGTATAGTATTATTTACATATATGATTGTAAAGAATTATAGACCATTTAAATTAAAAACAATTTATAAAACATTTTATAAAGATTGTTTTATGAGGCCAGCAGTTTAAAAACTGCTAATGAGCTCTTTATGTTGTCCAGAAGGTGAAGGTAGGGCATGCAAAGTGTAAATATATTTAGATCTCCTCAAGCATATACAGTTTAACAATATTCAAGGATTTAGAAGAAAGATTGTGATCTGAATTTGAAATATATAGGGTTACCAGGGTTGGGGATTTAGTTGAAGTGGTAGAGCACTTGCCTAGCAAGCTCAAGGCCTTGAGTTTAATCCTCAGCACTGCCCCACAAAATATGTAGGATTACCTATAATTTGGGAAGAATTATATTTTTGCTCTATTTCCTTAATATTCTATGGATGGAAATTGATTTTTGTTTCTAAACATCTTATGATTAATTTCGTAAGTTTCTATGGAATGCACAAAATCTTCTAATAACTGAAAAACTGCAGTGGGCTCAGACAATTTGGTCATGTTACAATTCAAATTTCTTATCTGCAGGTAGAAAAGACAGTGTCTTATCACTTGTGCTTTATCTGATTTTGATTGGGAGTTCAAGCTATGTTTCTTCTGTTGAAGACCCACTGAAACCAGACAAAGGATCTTAAGAAGAAGAACAGGAAACAGTACCTTTTTCCACATCAGTCTCTTCATATCTTTTTGTATTGTGATACGATGTGTTAGGTGGATAGACCAGCAAATGTTTAATGTTTGGTATCAATTTCATGGGCTTTGTAGAAAAAGAAAAGAATCTGAGGTATGTGCTATTTAAAAGAAGAATCTCTAAAATTGGATTTGGCCAGTGTGATTAGTAGCAAGGGATATATTCCCTACATTAGAAGGCTCCAAACTTCCTACTTTAATATCTTATTCAGCTCTCTTGGCTCCTTTTACGACACACACTCACATACACAGGCATACGCACATGCAGATGCACACAGGCACACAAACGCTTTAGTACATACTGATGCTTTTTCTTTGCATACACTGATGATAAGGTCTCACTATGTTGCCCAGGCTGACCTTGAACACCAGGCTCAAGCAATCCTTCTGTCTCACCCTTTCAAGTACCTAGGTCTACAGGTGCACCATTGTGCCCATCTTCTTATCTATCTACCTATCTTTCTCTCTCTCTCTATCTCTCTCTCTCTCTCTCTCTCTCTCTCTCTCTTTCTTTCTTTCTTTCTTTCTTTCTTTGCAATACTGGGAAAAGGACCTATGGCCCTCACACTGAACTACATCCCCACAAGTGTCTTCTTAGCACATTTAAGTTTGAAAGTTATTGCTATAGGTGGTTATAGGACATGCATACAAAAAGAAAAATACAAGATTAAGCAGTATTAAGGGATGGGGATTTACCTGAAGTGGTAGAGTGCTTGCCTAGCAAGTGCAAGGCACTGAGTTTGATCCCCGGCACTCCCCCTCAAAAAAATCATAAAGACTCCCAAATCAGGAAAACAAAACAAGCTCAACTAAACAACCTAATGTTGAACCTCAAACGTCTAGAAAAAGAAGAATAAATCAAACCCAAAGCTCATAGGAGAGAGGAAATTTATAAAGATCAGAGCTGAAATTAATACAATTGAGACTAAGAAAACAATACAAAGAATCAATGAATCAAACAGTTGGTTCTTTGAAAGATTAAATAAAATAGACAAACCCCTAGCCAATCTTATAAAAAAAAAAAGGAAAGAAAAGATTCAAATCCAGGCAATAAAAAATGAAAGGGGTGAAGTCACAACTGACCCTACAGAAATCCAAAGGATCATCAGCACTTACTTCAAGAACCTATACTCAAACAAGATGGAAAACACTGAAGAAATGGACAGATTCTTAGAAACAAGGGAATTACCGAAACTGAATCAAGTAGAGATAAAAATACTAATAAACCCAATATCAGCCATTGAAATTGAAGAGGTAATTAAAAACCTACCAACAAAGAAAATCCCAGGTCCTGATGGTTTCACAGCTGAATTCTATGAGAAATTCAGACATGATTTAATAACACTACTCCTCAAGCTCCTTAATGAAATTGAAAGGGAAGCAGTACTTCCAAAATCATTCCTGGAAACAAGTATTACCCTGATACTAAAACCAGAAAAAAATCCAACCCCAAAAGAGAACAACAGGCCAATTTCCCTAATAAACATAGATGCAAAAAATCTCAACAAGATACTGGCAAACAGAATGCAATGAATCATCAAGAAGATTATACACTACAACCAAGTAGGATTCATCCCAGGAATGCAGGGATGGTTCAGTATATGCAAATCAATAAATGTGATACATCATATCAACAGAGACAAAGACAAAAATCACATGATCATCTCAATAGATGCAGAAAAAGCATTTGACAAAATCCAACACACATTCATGATAAAAAACATACAGAAATTAGAAATAGATGGTCTATATCTCAATCTGATAAAAGCCATTGTGACAAACCAATGGCCAACATCACACTAAATGGTCAGAAACTGAAAGCTTTCACACTAAAATCTGGAACAAAGATATCCACTATCACCACCTTATTCAATATAATTCTAGAAACATTAGCCGGAGCAATTAGGCAAGAGAAAGAAATAAAAAGAAATAAAGATAGGAAAGGAAGAAGATAAAGTATCATTATTTGCAGATGACATAATACTTTACATAGAAGACCCCCAAATCTCCACCAAAAAACTTCTAGATTTAATAACTAAATTCAATTGTGTAGCTGGATACAAAGTCAACACCCCAAAATCAATAGCATTCTGATACAGAAATAACAAATTTACTAAGAAAGAAATTAAGGAAGATATACCTTTCAAAATCACATCAAAAAAAAAAGAAATACTTAGGAATTCAACTAACAAAGCAAGTAAAAGTTCTTTACATTGAAAACTACAGTACTCTAAAAAAGAAAATTGAAAGGAATATCAGAAAATGGAAAGATATACTGTATTCTTGAGTAGGAAGAACCAACATAGTGAAAAGGCCATTCTTCCTAAATTACTATACAGATTTAATGCAATTCCAATCAAAATACCAAAAATATACTTCACAGAATTAGACAAGGCAATCATGAAATTCATTTGGAACCAGAAGAGATTAAGAATAGCAGAAACAATCCTGGGCAACAGGGCTAAGGCAGGGGGCATCACAGTCCCTGACTTGAAATTGTATTATAAAGCTTCTGTGATAAAAACTGCATGGTACTGGCAAAAAGACAGACCTGAGGATCAGTCAAACAGGCTGCAGGTGCAGAAACAACTGCAAACACACTCAAATACCTCATCTTTGACAAAGGAGCTGAATATCCTCAATGAAAGAAAGATAGCCTCTTTAATGAATGGTGCTTGAAAAATTGGCTGGCCACATACTAAAAACTAAAACTAGATGCATGTCTCTCGCCATGTACTAAACTAAAATCGAAGTGGATCAGAGATCTAAGCATTAAAACAGAAACACTAAGTCTATGGGAGAATAGAATAGGAAGAATTCTTGAAGACACAGATGTAGGAAAAAAATTTATGAACAGAACCCAGACTGCACGAGAAATAATACAAAGAATCAGTGCTTGGGATCACATCCTATTAAAAGGCTTTTGCACAGCAAAAGAAATCACCAGTAGAGTTGGGCGAAAACCCACAGACTGGGGAAAAATGTTTGCCAGCTGTCCTTCAGACAAAGGTCTAACAGCTAGAATATATAAAGAACTAAAAAAAAAATCGAACTCCCAAATTTAAAGACCCAACCTAAAAATGGGCATCTGAAACGAATGAACATTTCTCAGATGAAGAAATAAAAATGGCAAATAAATACATGAAAAAGTGTTCAACATCACTGGTTATTTGAGACATGCAAAACAAAACAATGCTAAGATTCCATCTCACTCCAGAAAGAACAGCTATTATCAATAAATCAACCAATAACAAATGCTGGCAGGGCTGTGGGGAAAAAGGAACCCTCCTCCACTGTTAGTGGGAATGTAGGCTGGTCCAACCACTGTGGAAATCAGTTTGGAGATTCCTCAGAAAACTACAACTGGAGGTTCCATTAGACCCAGCTATTCCTCTGCATGGTATCTTCCCAGAAGAACTGAAAACATCATACCACAGTGATATATGCACAACCACATTTATAGCAACACAATTTGTAATAGATAAGTCTTGGAAACAACTCAAATGCCCAACATCTAATGAATGGCTAAAGAAGATGTGGTTTTTCTACACAATGGAGTACTATCTGTCATAAAAAGGATACACTAGAGTCATTTGTAGGTAAATGGATGCACCTTGAGAACATACTTTTAAGTGAAATAAATCAGACACTCATGAGTACATATCGAATTGATTCTCTGATATGAGAAACCATAACTGTAAATAAGGTCAAAGAAGTACAATAGACAGCATGTAAAAGAAAGATGATATTCAAAAGGGAGGAAAACTAGAAAGGGAAGAGGAGGAAAAGAAGGAAGGGAAAAAGAAGAGAAAGAGAAAAAATGGAAAAATATAAATAAACCTGATGTAAATAGGGAAGGGTGGGAGTATGGAAGGGAGGGGTAGAGAAGAAAGGGGGAAACCAAGGTATATCATGTACAGGTACAAATTAACCATGATGAATGTAATCATTATGTATACAATGTACTAATACATGTTTTAGCAAAAAATTAAAAATTTTAAAAAAAAATTACTCAGTATTGGTAAACAAGTTCCTCTAGCCTCAGGCACACCCAAGCCCCTTTCCCCATTCTTTTTTTGGGGGGCATGCTGGGGATAGAACTCAGGGCCTTGCACTTACTAGGCAAGCACTCCATCACTTGAGCTAAATTCCCACTTCCCCTTGAGCTAAAGCCCCTCTTTCCTACTCTTAAAGGCTTTCCCATTCTTTCCTCTCTGAGCAGTGAATTATTTTCAACGTAAGTAAGCAATCATTGTCTGAATGTTTCTGGCCCCTCATTTTATCGCATTTCACCCTTTTTTTTTTCCCAATTCCTCTTTCTCATTCCCTTTAGGAGGGAGGGTGAAATTCAACAAATTGAAAAACTAAAAACAATCATAGTAGAATGGAACAATAGAACGAACAGCTCTCAGCCAGATTCAGCAAGGGGCAACTGTATAGTGCACAATCTGTCTTAGTCTCCCTCCAGGCCCACTTCCCTATGTCTCACTTCTTCATCTCTTGCGTCTTCTTTCTTTCTAGCCATTCGGCCACCTAAAAGATATCCCCAAAATAACATGTCATATAAACTTCCTTCTGGAACAATGCATCTCCGGAAACACACCTTTTGTTTTCTCCTCTTTCCATAAAAACTTTTTAGTCAACAAATGAGTCAAAGATAAAATGTTCTCTTGGTATTTCTCATTATCTGTATTATGTGCAATGTAAAGGGTTTTCAATAAGACCCACCTGTGCACACATCACTATAAAAATATATAACATGTCTTCTCACTCCACAAAGTTTCCTTCTGCTCCTTTACAGTTAAACTCATCCTGCATCCAACCTCATAGCCCTCTAGCAACCACTGATCTGCTCTTGGTGAGAGCCACCAATCTTGCTGTATAGGTGAATTTTGCCTGCAGTTCCATATAAACAGAATCATACCATCAGTACATTTTGTGTGTCTAGCTTTTTGCCTCAATATAATGTTTTTGAGGTTCATTCATGTTGTTTCATGTATACACATAACACAATTTGTTTATCCATTTCATTACAGATAGACATTTGGGTTGTCTCCAGCTTAAAACTACCACTGTTATCACCATTGTGTACAATTTTTCTTGGACATATATTGTCATTTCTTTTGGGGAAGTGCCTTGGAAAGGAATTAATGGGTTATATGATAAGTTTATGTTTAACTTTATAAGCAACTGCCAATTGACTAAAGTGGTTCTATCATTTCCCATATCCATCTGAAACATCTGAGACTTCCGGTGGTTCAGCATTCTCATAAACAGTATCATCAACCTTTTCAGTTATAGCCATTTGGGTAAATGTATAGTGGTATCTCATTATGATTATAGTTTTCACTACTCTAATAACAAATGAAAATCAGTATCTTTTCATAAACTTTTTATTGCCGTATGTATAACTTCTTTCCTGAAGTCCCTGTTCAAATAGTTTATCCATTTTAAGTGGCCTTTTAAATTTTTTTCCCAAGAACATATATTGGTACATTGTGTACCTAATGATCACATTCATCACGGTTATTTTGTACCTGTGCATGATGCATCTTGTTTTCCCCCCTTCCCCATCCCTCCCTTCCACTCCCCCACCCTCTCCTATTTACAGTAGGTTTATTTACATTTTTCCATTTTTTCCCTTTCCTCTCTTTCCTTTTTCCCTTCCTTCTTTCCTCCTCCTCCCTTTCTAGTTCTCCTCTTTTGAATATTATCTTTCTTTTACATAGTGTCTATTATACCTCTTTGTCCTTATTTACACTTATGGTTTCTCATATCAGAGAAACAATTTGTACTCATGAGTGTTTGATTTATTTCACTTAAAAGTATGTTCTTAAGGTGCACCCATTTACCTACAAATGACTCTAGTTTATCCTTTCTTGTGACAGAGTAGTACTCCATTGTGTAGAAAAACCACATCTTCTTTAGCCATTCCTTAGTTGTTGGACATCTGGGTTGTTTCCAAGACTTACCTATTACAAATTGTGTTGCTATGAACATGGTTGTGCATATATCACTGTGGTATAATGATTTTAATTCTTAAGATACCAAGTAAAGGAATAGCTGGGTCAAATGGAACCTCTAGTTGTAGTTTTTTGAGGAGTCTCCATACTGATTTCCACAGTGGTTGGACCAGCCTACATTCCCACCAACAGTGGAAGGGTCCCTTTTTTCCCACAGCCTTGCCAGCACTTCTTGTTGGTTGATTTATTGATAATAGCTGTTCTTTCTGGAGTGAGATGGAATCTTAGCGTTGTTTCGATTTGCATCTCTTGAATGACCAGTGATGTTGAATTTTTTCATATATTTATTTGCCTAAATGGCCTTTTTTTAACACACACGCACACACTTGCACCTGCACACACTTTTGATACTGAATTTAAATGGTTGATTCTAATACATAAAAGAGTAAAGTTTAGTATCTAATTTTATATGTAAGAGGTAAAAGTTGTGCTGCAAAGTATTGGGACCCAGTATTAATATTTCTCCTGCTTTGTTTTGATATAACATAGTGATTAGGCACACAGATTCTGGAGTCATTTGGCCTGGATGTGCATACTAGTTCCACCACTTAGTAGATGTATGTCTCTCAACAAAGTACCCAGTCAATCTATGCATCAGTTTCTTCTTCTGTAAAGTGGGACAATGACTATGCTAATGCTCTGTAATTTATAAATGGGGTTATGTCCTGATATACTCATCATTAGTTGAGAATATTTTAAGTTGAAAATGCATTTGATACACCTGATGTGCATCTGAATATCCTTGCTCAGCTACTCAGTACACATAGAGTACTGGCTGTTTATCCTCATGACTTTGTGACTGACTGGGAGCCGAGGCTCACTGCTGCTTTTCCACATCTCAAGAGAGTGTCATACCATATCCTGCTAGCAGGAAAAGATGAAAATTCAAAGTACTATTTTTACCGAATATTTATCACTTCTGAACCATCATAAAGTGAAAAAAAAAATTGTAAGTCAAACAACTACTGGAAAGGGGATTGTCTGTATTTACCTTATAGAGTTGCTGTGATATCTAAACGAGGTTATTCAGTCCTTTTTGAATAGCCCAAATACATAGTGAGCACCAGTAAATGTTATTGTTATCAGGATGAAAAATCTGAGTTCATTAAGGTGTTCACCAGAATCCTTGTTAGTACATCACCTTTCTACTCTCAATTTTGTTTTCATCATCTTTCAGTTCTCAGTTTTGTTTCTACAACTCTCCTCTAGATCAGCAGTATCTGGAGGCTTATTTTCCTCTTGCTGCTAGGTGATTTGCAGAAGTAATGGCAGAGAAGGAGATGGTATAGAGGTAGGTTTTACCTAATTGTGTTTAAATTTCTTATCAGTTTATACCAATTTGTTCCTTAGAAGTTGAATTCTTTTTGGAATATTTCAACAAAGTCCTTATAGAATTTAAAGCTCATAAAAGGAAGAGAAACTAGACTCAGTCTGGCAAGAGGCTGGGAGTAATATTAGACAGTCAGATTATTTTGTTTTGGGGCAGAAAATTAGTTTCCTCCAGGACAAACAGAGGAAGTGATACTTTGACTAGTTTTGGCTTTGAAATTCAGGAAACCCTAAAAATTCCTCAAAGCACACATTAAAAAAATAGAAAATGATTAAAATGAATTAATTAGTATAATAAAGGACAAAACCCATAAGATTATGTCACTAAATATGGAAGAAGCATTTGAAAAAAATCTAGCACCCATCTCTACTAAAAACTCTCAAACTAAGAATAGAACATCCCCAGTCTGATAAAGCACATGGCATATGCATATATGCTAACATCGTGCTTGATTCCGAAAGACTGAGTACTTTCATTCCAAGATCAGGAACAAGGCAAGGATTTTCACCATTTTTATTCAACCTTGTACTGAACTTTCTATAGCTGGTGCAATTTTAAAAAGCTTTTTAAATTAAAGGCATCACATTGGAAAGAAAGAAGTAAAAATGTCTTTGTTTTCAGATGACATAGTCCCAAACAAAATTCTAAAGGAGTTTTTTTGGGGTTTTTTTTTTCTTTTTTTTTTTTGGTGCCAGGGATCGAACTCAGGACCTTGTGCTTGCAAGGCAAGCACTCTAACCACTGAGCTAAATCCCCAGCCACTCTAAAGGAGTTTTACTAAAACTAATAAAAGACTTTAGTAGGGGTATAAGATCAATGCAAAATTTAATTGCATTTCTTTACACTAACAATGAATGAACAGAAATTTAAACTATCAAAACAATCACTTCACAACAATGAAGAGAATAAAATACTTAGGAATAAATTTAACACAAAAAGTATAAGACCTATGCTGAAAATACTGTCAGAAGAAATTAAAGAATACCAAAATAAATGCAAAGATGTTTCATTTTCATGGATTGGAACACTCAATAGTGCCAAGGTGGCTCTTCTCATGTTTATCTATCAATGTGATACTGTCCCTACGGAAAAGTCCACTAGAGGCCGGGAAAGTATCTGTGTTAACTTGACTCTCATTTGGGAGCCTAGCAGAAGGATATGAATGGGGCTGGGGTTTAGCTCAGTGGTTAGAGTGCTCACCTTCCAAGCACAAGGCCCTGAGTTTGATCCTGGTACCAAAAAAAAAAAAAAGGATATGAATGGAAATCTCAGCTCCAGGCTCCAGCCTACTATCTTTCCCCTACCTGGCTCTATATTATTCTTATACCTATGGGGGGCGGGTGTGTGTGATGCTGTCATATGTGTGCCTGTGTGTGTATATCCCAGCCGTAGATATGTGTTCCAACACTTCCTCCCTTACTCCCCTCACAAATAGTTCCCCATGGGCCACCCTTCAAGCAAGGGTTGTGCACAAGCTGGATACGGTGGCACACACCTGTAATCTGAGCAGTCTGGAAGGTTGAGGCAGGAGGATGGCAAATTTCAGCCCAGTTTGGACAACTTAGCGGTTTAGTTGAGAGCCTGTCTCAAAAAAAAATAAATAAATAAAAAGGGGCTAGGGATGTAGCTCAAAGGAAGTGTGGGTCCACAAACCAATTGCCATTTATCTTCAACACTGAAAAAAGAGTCTGCTTTCCAGGGGTTTAGACTGCGGGGAAGAAATCCAACCAGATGCTAGGAAAAAATTGTTACAGAGGTATTTGAGGACGACAAGCCCATGGTCCTGTTTACTTGGAGCACAGTCTAGAAGCAGAGACTTGGACTTCAGACGGGTAAATCTACTTGGTCCTACTGACTCCTTAAAGGGCAGCCAAAGAAGTTCCTTTAAAGCAATGCTTTTCAAACCTTAGTATGTAAACAAATCACTGGGAATCTTGTTAAAATGTATGTTTAGTAGGTCTGAAATAAAGCCTGGTGGTCTATATACCTAACAAGCATCCAGGTGATAAGTGACAATTGGTGTGTGGACCACACTTTGAGTAGCAAAGTTTTAAAGCATGAGGCCCCATTTAGGAGCCCTGCTAAACTGGCTCTCAGGACAGAACTCAGCTGTGAAATAGAACTCAGTTGCAATATCAGTAGGAGCTGAAGATTGCTTTAAACTATCAGGACTTTATCAACCACAACTGAACGTGCTGATGATGGCTGATGAAGTGTCCAGGAACAGCTGGGTGTGGTGATGCACACTTGTAATCCCAGTATTCAGGGAGCCCAAGGCAGGAGAAATGCAAGTTCGAGTTCAGCCTGGGTAACAACTTAGCGAGGCTCTGCCTCAAAAAAATAAATAAAACATGTGTGTGTTTGTGCGTGTGTGTCGCTTGCTTGCTCACTCGTCAAGTGTCAGATCTTTTGCAAAAGAGAAAGGGACCAAGAGATAGAGGGAGGAGGGGAGGCGAAGGGGATAAATAGAGAATTAAGATGTGTTATGGACATGAACCAACTCCCCACAAGAAATGCAACCATTATGTACTGCAAATATGTACTAATAAAAATAAACATTAGGAAAAAAAGACTCAGTACTGCAAACACTGTTTCTCTCTTTCTCCTCCCCTGCCCCCATCTCTCCCCTTTGTGGTGTTGGGGACTGAACCTACAGTCTTCACACTGAGCTATATCACTGGCCCTTTTTTATGTTTTAAAACAGGATTTAAGTCACTACATTGCTCAGGTGGGACTTGAATTTACTATCCTTCTGCCTCAGCAAGATATTGTATAATGGGGAATAACAGAGGTATTTATAAGACACATAGTTGACACAGCAGAGGTGATGATTAACACTTTGTTAGGAAAATGTTTCACAATGAAAGAAATGTCTGAGTAGAACACTGAGGGATTAACTGGGTTTCAGAGAGAACAAAGAGGGAAAGAGGATTCAAGGCAATGAGAATAACATACCTGGGGCAGACTGTATTTTTCCAAAAATGGCTGTGACATTAGTTGCATAACACCTTCAAAAAACTTTCCACTCCCCTATCAAGAGGTGAAGTCTAATTCCCTTCTCTTTGAATCCGAGTGAGTTTATAGGATTGCTTCATGAATACAATGCAAAGGGACACTGATTTACGAGGCTAGGCTAGAAAACACTATGTATCTTTTGTCTAGTTTTCTTGAGATGATTGCTTTTAGAATCCAATCAGCATGCTGTGAGGAACCCAAGCAGCACATGCAAAGTTCTGGTGGGGAGGAACTGAGGTCCCCACACAGGACTCCTGTTGAACAGCCAGCACCAACTTGCCAGCCATATGAATAAGCTATCTCAAAAGCAGATCTTCCAGCCTCTGATCCAACTGCATCAGGTGACACTGCGTCACCGGAGATAAGTCTTTTCCACCATGACCAAATTTCAAATTTATGAGACAAATAAATGATTGCTATTATTTGAACCACCACGTAGTGGCACGGTTTGTTATGCAGCAACAGATTTCCAGATCTATATCTAAAGGTAGAGATGTGAATCAACCTGGTGTTTAAAAATATGACACAAATAAGGGCATGTTTATGCATAACTCAGCTATTAGAAATAAAAATATCAAAATATAGGACATGTAGGGAATGTTGAATTTGTGATGTGGAAAAAAGTTTAGTAAACAAACGATTAGTAGTGTAAATGTAATGAAGTTGTACTGTGTAGTCAACCATGCTTGGATTAATTATTATTCATGGCTGTGCCAGAAAATGTTCTAGATATAAATGTAAACATATTTACACAACAAGGTTTTCTTGCTATAATAAATTCTTATTGAAAGAAAATACTAGGGTGGGGAGGTAGCTTAGTGGTCGAGCACTTGCCTAACATGTTCAAGGGCCTGGGTTCAATTCCCAAAAGAGCAAAAAAAAGAAAAAAGAAAATATTAATAATCTGCTCCTATGTGTATTCTGTAGCTGAAATCCAGGTAGACAATTTCAATAAATCATTTTATTGTTTTTACTACCAAAGTGGAAACATAATTTCAGAAACAACAACAAAACAACTAAGTTCTTCCATGGGAGAAAAGTCTCCATGTTCTCGGGATAAAAGTACATAATTCTAACTTGTCATCGATACCTTTGTTTTTCCCAATAAACACAGATTTCTAAGAGAACCAACCAGGATCTTCTCAAGGGGGTAAAATTTATGACTATTCTTTAAAGCTGACAACCTGATTTTCTTTCTATAGGCCTTAGGAGTGAAGGATGCATGCTAATTTGAGAGGTAGAGACTTAGAATGCAATGAACTGATATATTGAGATGGTTTCTTTGGCTTGTGGGTCTCCTGAATTTAAATTTTTGAAAAAAATTCTTTTGAGCCTAATGTAACGTATGGTTGAAAACCAATAACCCCATACAGAATGGGAATTTATGCTACACGTAGAGTTGGGAATGGCAAATTCCTGGAATGGGGATAGCAGGTAACAAATAGCTTCCTTCTGCTTTTAGCTGAACTGACTCCCCTTGGAAGACTATGTTCAGTTGCTGACACCATATTTTAAGGGAAACACAGATGAATTAGAGTGTGTTTGGAAGAGAGTGACTCAAATGGTGAAGGAATACAAACCCCTGCCACATGAAGAACAAATGAAGAAATGGAAGATGTTCACTTGAGGGGAGAACAAATTCATGAGGTGTGCTAGCCATTTCTAAATAATCAAAGAGTTCTTCTACAGAGGGGCTATTAGCATTATTCTATAGCCCCAAAAGTGTAGTGTGAAAAGGACTGGGAGGCAATTTGGGAGTGAAGAAAGGCAAAGCTGTCCAGAGATGCAATCGGCGATTAGGGGAAATAGGTGACCCCTGTGCTGGAGACGTGCAAGAAGGTTTCTGGAAAGAATTCTAAATCAGATTGGGATTGGATTAAACATTCTGCAAGGTCATTTCAACTGTTATAAGAGCTTGGCCCTCCTACAGAGGCCCTCGGCATCCTCCCTGGGAGTTGCCAGTGCACAATCACGTGTGCTCACAACACAACCCATTTCCTTCTTTCCACTTTTGACTCCTGGAAGTGATGGTGGTTTCTTTTTTTTTTTGTTTTTTTTGTGTGTGTGTGCTTTTTGTTGTTGTTGTTGTTGTTTTTGCTGCTGGGGATCAAACTCAGGACCTTGAGCTTGCAGGGCAAGCACTCTAACACTGAGCTAAATTCCCAGCGCCATGATGGCGATTTCTAATGGTAATGTGCTTGCTCTTACTGGCTAAGGGTCTGCATCGCCTTCCACTCATGCACCCATACTGTTCTGCGCCGCTGCTTCCCAGTTCAAAGCTGCCCCTCTGGGTCAAGCTACTGATCCTGCTGGTGTCACTTCCCATTCTGTTGATTTTTTCCACTTGGCAATGCCTGACTTCTCCCTTCTGTGTGTTATATTGTGCAACTGCTGTCAAACAGATTTTGTGGTAAATAGCTGTTCTTAGAACTTTTTCCTCTTGGACTTAAGTAAAACCCTTTAGGGGTTGAGCTGAAATAGTAAGCAAAAAAACTTCATGTCTTGCTCAAAATTGCCTTTATGGAGAATGATTTGTTCACTATCCTTGAGCAAATCATTTATGCTCCCAATCTTTTTTGTTTGTTTTCTGTTAAGGTCAGGATACTCCTTGGTTCCTTATTTAAATACTCCTCTCCTCCTCACAGGCTTGTTCTACCACTCCAGTACATACCCTAGGTTAAAACAGTTTAGACTTATGCCATGTGGCCCTTCCTTCTTCCCTTTGCCCTGTCTACCCCAACCCCTCGTACCTTATATGATACTATGACCAAGGGGAAAGAACAGAAAAATGAAAATAAAAATAACAGATGAAAAATGTTTCACAGAAGGGGAAGGGAAATAATTATGTGAGGTAAATGGCTTATTTATTTATTTATTTTTTTACCAATACCATGTATTGGTACATTGTATACATAATGATGACATTCATCATGGTTATTTTGTATCTGTACATGATGTATCTTGGTTTAAATAGCTTAAAAACATGAGTCTATTTTTAAAAATAATTTCATATGATGTTTATACTACTAAATAGTATAAGTGAAATACTCTTGTAACTTAGCAGTGACAATGTGGCTGGTTATTCGCCATAAAATTTCACTGATAAAAATCTAGTGTATAAATCAGGAGAAAAATCTAGCATATAAATCAGGAAAAAAAAATCCAACAGACTGCTGGATTTGCTAGTATTTACAAAATAAATTTCTATTACTCATTCAATGCTAATTATAAATTATGAGATTTAAATTAAGAGTGAATTATATGTACACTATATGACGATATTTACACATATACATGTGGATCAACTGATACTCTCTTTTGTGACTTAAAAGCAGCTTGTAGCTAATTTTCTTGGGAAAGTTATGCTGAAGATGGGTGGAAGAGAAAGTGTTTGCCTCCACTCCAAACAAGAAGTTGGGCAGGAAAGCTCTTCCATCTGAACCTTCCTGAGCGGTAACTCATCAGGCGGTTTTGGAACAAGTTGCAGGGGGGTGGGGGGGGGTGCGAAAGAACCAACTATTTGATTTTTTTTTTTTTTTGTAGTACTAGGGATTGAATCCAGGAGTACTGTACCACTGAGCTACATCCCTTAGCCCTATTTTATTTTATCTTACCACTTCATTTTGAGACAGAGTATCACTTAATTGCCCAGGTGAAGTTTGAACTTGTGATTCTCCTATCTTAGCCTCCCTCAATGCTGAGATTACAGAGGCATGCACCACCATGCCTGGCTATCTATTTGAATTCTTATGTCTTTTTCTGTGGGCCTCTATCTAGTACCTTTAAAAAAGAGAAAAGTTACAGAAACCAGTAAGAAAACTAACATTGTACTCACTCTAAGTCTCTGAAGAAAAACCCAGGGATTTGTTCACTTCAACTATTAGACAAATAAAACAACTAGGGGAAAGATAGCTCCTATGATCAAAAAACCCTCAAAGTTCATAACCTAGGCATGGCTAGGCTCACTCTTCAAGAACACTCCTACCTACTGTAAGACATGCAGTAAGCTTCCAGAGCCTAGTGCCTTCAGCACCTATCTTAGCATCTGAGCCGAGGTAGGGTCAACAAATGACCAAGCATGATGGGAGGAATAGGATCCAGCAACTGCTGCCTGGTATGTATGGCAATCATTCTATTAGGCTGGATGAAACTTCCTCAGAGTTGCACTTCGGTGTGAGGCTCTTCCTTACTCATTCCTTTCCTGGTACAGATACCCAACCTGCATTATAGCCTGAAGGATTTCCCTGCCTGTTCTTGTTTTCTTTCCTCTTTGTCTTGCAAATACATATGTAGATAAATCTCTTGCATTTCTCATTTCATCTTGGTGCCTGTCTCCCTGTGGATCTAACCAATATAAGGGTAGGGATGCTGCTGTTAGAGGATCCAACCAAAATAGGGCCAATCAATCAAGATGAACCACCATCCGGGAGTCTTGACACACTTAGGCTCTTTGATGGTGCTACTTCTTCAAATGACCATGACTTGCATATTAATCCCACAGAGCACAAACAATTGGCTTATCTAAAGTGTCCTCATGGTACTGTGCTGGTCAATAGAAAAAATATAGCAGAATACACAGAAAATGAAAGAAAGCAGAAAAAACTTTACTCTGGGCTGGGGATTTAGCTCAGTGATTAGAGTGCTTGCCTTGCAAGCACAAGGGCCTGAGTTCGATCCCTAGTACCACAAAAAAAAAAAAAAAAAAAAACTTTACTCTTCTCCATTCACAAAAGTTGTCCCTGCCACTGAATACATAAGTATACTAAAAATTACCGAATTATATACTTTAAATTGGTGAATTGTATAGTCTGTGAATTGCATGGTCTCAGTAAAATTTATTAAAAATTGTGCACTTCCAAGTATAGAAAATACTACTAAAGTAAACGTAGAGACAATAAAGCAATAGAGTAAAGTTAGCCTCTTTTTCATTTGGCCATATATAAGGAACTTCCACAATTTTTCTTCATGGAACCTGCAGAAAGGGCCAGAGGATACATGAAATACTGGAAAGTATTCTGACGTACTCTGAAAATATCTCTGGGTTTATAAAAAAAAAAAACTGTTTTAAAAAGCTTATGCAAGGGCTGGGGATTTAGCTCAGCGGTTAGAGTGCTTGCCTTGCAAGCAGAAGGCCCTGAGTTCAATCCCCAGCTCAAAAAAATAAAATAAAAATAAAAATAAAAATAAAATAAAAAGCTTATGCATTCTTTGAAAAGGTTGCTGATATGAATGACATGAAACAATGACAGCCAATTCTTAAGAGTTCAACAATCTGGGGAAATGGCAGGTGAAAAAGCAGATATATTAATTCACTTGATCGATCTTTATGGGGTTACTTCTCTTTATACTAAAGCATAGACATGGAAATTAATAAAGCATTGTTTCTGCCTTTAAGGGACTCACAAGGAGAAGAGTTCAGAGGCTTCTAAATGGTATAGGATGCAGGGGGACATGCTACTGTGATTGACCTAGGAGACTATTTGCAAAAGAAAGTGGCAAATGTAAGTGAGATAATTACTTCCCAACTTAAGGGTGAAATTACCTCCCACTTGTCAAACCACTAGGAAGACTAGTAGCTCACACTTCTACAGTACTCATTTTGCATCAAGCTCTAGTCAAGTTGCTTACATATATTAATTCATTTAATCTTCTTCTTACCCTATAAAAATTAGCTATTAAAATATGCCCCATTTGGAGTGGAGGAATCTGTGTCCGTAAGAAGTTAAGCCACTGGCTCAGGATCACAGAACAAGGCAGGATCAGAGTACAGCCAGGACCATGGATCAAGACACCCTGTTCCAAAGCACCACTGCATTCCCCACAGAAAGGCTCAAAATAGCACAGGCTTTTCCACTTTCTGTCTTTGTTTCCTTACCATGGTCTCCCTAAGTTATATGTGTTTTTTATTCATCATAGTAATAACATTATATAATAAATACGGTAAAGAAAACCTCATCCACAACCCATTACACAGCAAATCTCTGACTTGTATGTGTTATTATTATTATTTCCTTTCTGTTCTGGTAGTCCTTTCCAGAGATTCTTCCTCTCTTACTCCTGTGGCCCCTCTAAACCACTTTTCTTTTTTTCTGTTCCTGGCTGAGGCTCTCTTGAGTCCCTCTGCCCATATCTCCCTCTCTCTGTGTTTTTGGAAGTTGGATGCAATATCCTATTTTAGAAGTGAGTGGGACTGCTTGCTCTACAGGGGTGACCACAGTTGCAGCACTCTTGATAAGGAGAGGATCTGGCATGCAGTGGGCAGCGGGAGATGTCATCATTAGAGGGAGCAGAAAGCATGGTGTATTAATCATCAACTGCTACATAACAAATTATTCTCAATACTTAGTGGGCTGAAAATAACACACCTTTGTTATCTCAAAGTTCAAGAGTGGCTCAGCTGGGTGTTCCTGGCTCCAGATCTTCTATGAGGTTGCAGGCAAGATATTGGTCAAGGATTCATCAGTGGAAGGTTTGACTAAGGCTGAAGAATCAGCTTCCAATCCTTCTAATGTGGATATTAACAGGAGACTTCTGATTCTACCCTATAGGGGCCTCGCCACTGAGCTGCTCACAATATGGCCATTAGCTCTTACCATAATGAGTGATGACAGAGAGCATACACACAACCAAGAGGGAAGCCTGAATGCCCTTTTTCTCTTTTTTTTTTTTTTTTTTTTTGTGATGGGGTCTTGCTGTGTTGCCCAGGCTGATCTGGAACTCCTGGGTTCAAGTGATCTTCCTACCTCCAACTTCCAAATAGTTGGAACTGCAAATGCCCATAACTATCTTTTGCAAGCTAATCCTGGAAGTGACATACTATGATTTCTCAGCATTATATCAACCTTTACATAACATGGTAGGGGAATAGTAAGGGTATGACAATTGAGAGGTGGGGATCATTGAGGCCATCATAGACACTGATTACCACATTTGGCCAGGGGCTAGAACTCAGAGAAGCAGCCACACTTGATTTATATGAATAACATTCCCCGATATTTTGCAGTTTACAACATATATAATCATAGTGGCCCAGGTGGCAGTCCTGGGCTAAATAGGAAAGTCAGGAGAATTAGTCCTTGTTACTCTTCCATTTCCTGTTATGCAACTTTTTTAAGGCAACTTTGTGTGTGCACTTTTGTGACAATATTGTACTAAGTAATGGGATCCTTGGGGGTCTCAGCACTAATGGAGCTTACCATAGACTTCCTCAAGCCAGGCATTTAGTAAAAAATCATTGTCTTCCCTCCTACTCTCTCAGGTGGATCTGAGCTAATATGATGCTTCTCGCAGAGTATAATCCAAATGCTTAATAACCCCCAATCACTGGGTGCCTTTCAGGATGGAAGCTGCCTAAAGAAATGGCATGGCTCTAGCACTATGATGTTTTCTGTTGAAATCTAGTCCAGTTCCTCCCAGAGAAGTCTTTTCTATCACCCATTCAGTGGAACTGGAAAAATAATTGTGACTCTATCTTCCCATGAAGTTGGCAGTAACAAAGTTATAAGAAGACTTCTTCAGAAAACATTGCCATTTGCCAATTCTAAGGAGGAAAATGTAGCCCCTATTAAAGCCCAGAAATAAATGCAGGAAAGGAGAGAGTGAGCTCATGATGACAGAGTGATGGACCAGAGCAAGAAACATAAGGAAGGAGAGCTATTTGTCTTAGAGACCAAATTTGAGTCTTAGAGGAAAAGAACTAAGAAAATCAAGTAAGAATCTATGTTTGTAACACTGGAATCATGTTAAACTGTCCTGAGGTTCATACATTCCAGAGGCAAACTGTTGATTTCAAATCCTAGCTTTGCTACTACTTATGTGACTGTGGGCAAGTAACTTAACCCCTCTGCACCTCAGTGTTCTCATCTGCTCAATGAGGTTGATGAAATGAAACCAACCTTTGTGATAGTTGTGGCCTAGTGCATGTAAAACACTTAGGGCTGGGGATTTAGCTCAGTGGTTAGAGTGCTTGCCTCACAAGCACAGGCCCTGAGTTCGATCCCCAGCACCAAAAAAACCAAAAACCAAAACAAAAAAAATGCTTAGAACTTTGCCTACCACAAATTAAGAACAGAGAAATTGCTAATTATTTTTATTGAAGAAATTAGACACAATAGTGTCATCAAATTAGTTGATTTCCCTCCCAACCAGTATTTATTGAATATCTATATAGCAGTGAATCCCAGCCAACGATACCTTTTTTCTTAAAGTGCTTACAAGTATGTGTGTATGGGATGGCGTGGGGTAAGGGCTGGAAAAAGAAGGAAGGGGAAGAAGGGAAAGATTAAACAAACAAGTAAAAATTATGTCGGATGATGGTCATGAGAAAAATAAATCGTAGGAGGGAGACAGAATTTCTGGGGGAGGAGTAGGAAAGAAGAATGCTCTAGAGATACGAAATACAAAAGTACAAAAGTCTTGAGGCTGAGGAATGCTTGGTGTGTTTTACAACAGCAAGGTCATGTGGCTGGAGAGAGATGAGGATCAGGTAAGACTGTACAGCTTGAGGTCACAGGGGTCCTAGTTGGGAGTGGCAGGCAGATCACTCAGGACATGTAACCACTGGAAGAACTGGCTACTGCTGTAGCATGCAAAGCCACTGGCCTTTTGGAGAAGAGGAGAGATATAATCTAACCTATATTTAAAAAAAAACACTCAGACTGCTTGTTTGTGTGGGGATGGAGGTGGTAGATGGATGGTGGGAAGTAGAAAGATGAGGTATGAGGCTGATTGAGAAATGTTGGTGGCTTAGACCAGGGTATTAGCAGTGGGGAGGGGAGTGGAAGGGGTGGACACTTTCAGGATATATTTCTGAAGGCAGTCAGTAGTGTTGATAAGTTGGATGTAGAATGTAAACAGGGAAGAGTCCCCAGTCCTTGTGAGGACAGGGATTTTTCTCACTTATTCAGTTATAGCCCTACCACCAAGACTCAATGTTGAGTGCCTGGTATTCAATAAATATTCCTTGAATGAACAAAAAGGGCAACTCTGATTTGTACAATTCCTTTCTTTGAACTTTATAAATAGTAAATAGCAGTTAAAACATCTCCAGACTTATGAAGTACTTACTGTTGGAACCAGTTTCAGCAATCAACCTCTTCCAATCCTTTCCTCAAGATTAAATTTGACAATGTCACATCCAGGCTTCCAGCTGCCAATGAACAAGGACTAAAAAACAACTTTGATAATTTCTGTAAAGGAAGAGCACTTTGTCACAAAGCATTCATTATAAACAAAAACTAACAGGATGCATACAGAAAAATATACACAAGAGTACTCACAAGAGAAAAGCAAAGGGAATGGGAGACTGAGGTTGTAGCTCAGTGGCAGAGCATATATATACTTAACATGCAAGAAGCCATGGGTTTAATCCCCAGTACCAAGCTGCAAAACACATGGAAGACTTTGATATTTCTGTGTTCTTCAAACATAATCAGTAAAATGAAAATAATAATATACAAGGAATTAAGTAAGATGAATTGTGTAATCAACTAAGGTAGTCAATGACATGCTCTATTTGGTTGTATTTTAAATATTAAAAAGCAAATATGATGCATTTATGCCATCTGTTCCTACTAATTTATTGAACTATGCCTACTAATACACTGTACCATGGGAGAGACAGAGGTGGCCAAATTATTGATAAACCCAGAATATGCTAATTTCTAATCCTCCTTATACATAGAGTTTAAGGGTAATGATCTGTTGATGCCTTAAGTAATACATAGAAGTAATACACAATAAAGCTCTCATTTTTGTTCAGTGATAATTTATAGAGGCTAGATGCCAATATTTGCTTTTGGTAATTTGAGATGTTATAAAGTAATAGTCAATCTTTGAATAAGACATTTGAAGAACGAGTTCAGTTCTAGAGATATGCATAGCTCTTGACTTGTTCCAGTCTTATTATTCTCTTTCTTTTGGCAGTATTGGGCATTGAACCCAGGTAGAGCTGAACTACATATCTTTTAAATATTTGAGACAGAATCTTCATAAATCACCCAGGCTGCCTTCAAATTCGTGATCCTTCTACCTCAGCCTCTGGAGTAGCTGGAATTATGGGTGAGTGCCATGTCCCGCTTCTGTGGTCTTTTTGCACTGGTTTCTTCAGCTTGTTTGAGTAGCTCTGGACTGTTCACTGCATCTATACAGTAGTCTGGTTTTCCTCTAATATGCATTTGACTATTCAAGTGACCTAGATTATACTAAGTCTGCCCGTTTCTTTGGGGTGCATGGGTGTGGGTCTGTCTTCAGCCCTGTCTAGACAGGACAAATTTCCCACATACACAGTTCCAAAGTCTATACACAGGAGAAATTTAGAGCAGTAATAGCATTCAGTTGGTAAGAGGGGGAAGGAGGTGGGAATGGGGCAAAATTCATGGCGGCTAACTTTGTAAAGTATGCAGTTTTAAAAAAGTTATTTGGGCAATTACAGGAAAACCTAATGCTTCCTCAGCCTACCCACAACACTGCTACGGTCCTCACACCGTTCAATTAATTGGGTATGAGGCAGCTTCCACTTGCTCTGAGGTGCTGCCCTCCCTGCACCTCCAACCCTCCCCTCAATATCCCAGGCCCAAAGGGTCTATAGCGCCTAGCTAACAGCCAGGGAGCATTCTGGACCAGGGCGAGGCTGAGGCAGAAGGAGCTTGGTGCTGCAGCGTCGTCGAGTGAGGAGTCAGGCTTATCCCGGACCAAATTTCGAAGGCCAATGTGAAGTTTCCTACTTTGGGCGCCTGTGGGCACCACGAGGACACGAGTTTAGGTCAACGTGTCCACAGCTCAGACCCTGCAGCTGGTCTGCGAAATCTGTGAGGCAAGTGTGAAGTCAAAGGCTGCAAAGGACGGCAGTGTAAAAGCCCACCGCGGCTCCCCGAAGGGTCCCGGGCCGGTCCCCGGCCCCAGTCAGCGTTCCCCTTTAATGCGCGTGACCGCCGAGGTGCGCGCGTCCCCCCTCTTCAAGCAGCCCGGTCCGCCTCGGTTTCCCCACCTCTCCGGGTCCTTGTGTTTCTTCCCAGCCGGACGCTCCTCGCTGACGCCCGCCGCGGCCGGGCCAGCCAGCGGGACTCAGCTGTCACTTTACTTTTCCGGGCGTCCTCCCCGCCCCCTCTCCCGGCCCGCGGGGCAGCCCGCCCGTGCGCGAGCGCGCCCCCGCCCCCTCGCGGCCGCGCGCCCGTGGAGGAGGGGCGCGGGGGGAGGGGGAGCGCGCGGCGCCGCACGGCCGACGTGGGGCTCGCGCTCTCACGGTCTCTCCCGGGCGGGCGCCCGGGCACGCGCACTCGCGGGCGCGGGCGCGGACGGCCGGGCGGCGGCGGTGGCTCTAGAGGTGGTGGCTTCACTTTCCAAGACTCAGGGGCGGCCGCGGCGCAGCAGCCTCGGAGCCGGGGCTGGAACGGCCGGGGGCGGCGGCGGTGGCGCCGAGGGGTGAGTCCGAGCGGGCACGAGCTTGGTGGGGACAGGCGTGGCCGGGTGGCCGGGTGTGTGGTGCGTGGGTCTGGCTTTCGGTGACTAGACGGTCTGCGGGGGACATCCAGTCCGCGGCCTCCCCAGCCGCCCGCCCCCTCGCGCCTCGGCAGCCCTCGTCTTGGGGCTTCGGCGGTCACCCCTCCCTCAGGTATTCGTCCGGGCCGCGCTGGTGCCCCCAGCCTCGGGCGTCCTCCCCGCTTTCCCGACCTTCCCTCCGCGCCGCAGGTCTCTGCTCGCCCCGCTCGCGCCCTAGTTCTTTCCTTCCCTGCTCCCCCGCGTGCCCGATCCCCTGCGCCCCCTCCCGAGAGCCTCCTGCCCCGGTTTCTCGCCCTTTCTACCCCTCCCCCTCCTTCCCATCCTCCCCCCCTTATGCTTCGTCCCTCCCTGCCCTTTTTCTACCTCCTTCCCTTCTCAGTTCCCCATCCTTCTCCACCCTTCCAACCCTTTCCCTCTCCTAACTGCATCCTGGAACTAAGTCTTTGCAAAAGTACAGGATAAATGTCACGGTGAAAAGTGCCCAGCTTGATCCTTTGCTATTTTCCCTAATTGCATAATTGGCGCACATGGTGTCTCCCGGCCAGTACCGGGTCTGGCTCCGCTGTCGTTGCACCTCGGTAGCCCCCTCGAAGACCTTGTGGGGGGTGTTTGTGTATGCACTGGCGTGGGGTGTGTGTTGTATTGGTCTTTTGTGATGCTTGGTGCTTGTCACAGTTTGAATCCAAAGCACATTTTTCTCTGGTTTCTTCTCTGCAGCCCCCACTGGCCTGATTTTCAACTGGATTCCCTCTTTCCTCCGCCCTCCCCTCTCTCCTCCCTTCTCCCCTCTCTTATAATGTTTTGATCCTTTTGCCCTTTACCATTTCTAATGAAGATAAAGCATGGCTTCTTGTGCCCCCCCACACACTACTAACCAGAAATCACCAACCTATCTTCTCTAAGGGAAATTGAGGCATCTTTATAAAGACATCATCCTGTGCTTGGTAGCTGTTGGACCTATTTTCATGTTTTCAAGATTCATCGTTTTGTATTGTGTATTCTTGAATGTTTACTCAAATTTTTATATAAAAGTACAAAAGGAAGTGCTAGGACTTAACCTTCAGATTATCTTGCGGTTCAGAAAGATCTTAGTTTTTAATTCCTGATTCTTTGAGAAACATGTTTCTGAATATGCGATAATTGAGCCTGAACCATGGGGTTCTAAATGTTTTTACTCTGCTAGTTCGGATGGTCCTTACCTCTCTGGAGTTTCATGTGTGGAGTAAGGAAGAAGATGGAGAGCTTTCATATGTCTCACAGCATCCTGGTTCCCCTAGAATACTGACCCCCCTCCCCCAGGGGTTGTTCCCACTATTATTTCCTGTGACTATATGTTTGCAGTTAAAAGCTGTATATTGCTAGATGTTGTGCATATAATATAAATTGTTATTTTACATTTTAGAAAAGTTTAGAAATGTGAGTAGGAAGACTGGAAGATACAGATGACAAAATTAAACTTTTATTGTTATAAAAGCTCAAATGAAATCTTGCTTTTGCAGTTTTATGCTGTGAGATAAGATTATAAGGATGTCTTTAACCGGAGAGTAATGTGAAGTTGTTGGGTGATTGTCATTGCTTTTGTTATCAGTAATGTTTATAGCCAAATCATTTCATATTTATGGAAATTGTGAGTTTTATTCACTATATGCTGCTAATTTCCAGGACTGTAATTACAGCACAGTACATAGCTTATACAATCTTAAGCAGTTTGTATGCTGAAGAAAGAATGTATTTGAATTCTTAAATGTAATACGTTTTAGGAAAATCTACCTTACTATTTTATGTTTAGAAACAAGTTTTACTTGGAGTATAAAGAAAATTTCTGTGTTTTAGTGTCTTTGAAACTGCCATTGAAGACTACATCTATGTTCATCACCCTGGAATTTAACCTTCCTTCGAGATTAGAAAATTAGATCAATGTAGCTGTTTAGGAATTAATTTTAAAATATTAATTTAGAAGGCAATATTTTAAAAGTTGAGGAATTTTTATTCATTTGTATTTTAGAGATAAGACACCAATATGATACTTAAAACTAATCAAAATGATTTATAGACTTTCCTCGTAAAAAAGTATTGTCTGAGTGGTATAATAATTTTTTTCTCCCTATTTTTTCGGTAATCAGACCTTCAAGAAACAAAACCAGCAGGAGTTTCCCTTATTCTTGATACTTGAGAAAGATATAAAAACTTTATTTCTGAAAGTTTTTATACTGGCTATTAGTGGCCTTAGATGAACTTACCAAGATTTGGATGAAATAATGTGTTCTAGATCAAAAGTAGAAATACATTTTTTTGGTATGAAACTGTGGAAATTACGCCTCTGTTTGGGCATTTTTAATAAGTTTGTTTTTTTTTTTTTTGGCAGTTTTTCTTAGTTTGTTTTATGGTGCTAGGGGTTGAACCCAGGGCCTTGTGCTAGTTAGGTAACACCCTGCCACTGAGCTCCACCCCAGTCCTTAGTATTTGCATTAGTTCTCTGTTAGGCCTAATTTTTTTTTTTTTTTTTAGGACTAATTTTTACCTTAGTTATCTTCTGATATTCTAGAGTAGTTTATGATGTTTTAATTTCAGATTATGTTCATTGTATCATTGAGCAGTCTTTCATAACTGTGGCATGAGATTGTATGTAAATGCACATCAAAAAGAATACTGAGAAGAATGTGTATGTAGCTTTATAATTAATTTGATATATACCTGAAACTCTAGGCATAGTTTATTAAATCCTACTTAAACCGAAGCTATAGTTTCAGTATAATAGAACTTTATTTCATTTAGGTTCTCAGTGATTTCTCATTCATTTCATATTTCTTAAAACATTGTTAGCGGCATTTCACTGTATCTAAGTGCCATTCCCTGAGAATTGTTCTCTTTCTTACTCCTATGCACATCTGTTCTATCTAATGTGCCATTATGTACATACTTAGCAGGCTTTAAACTGTTGATGTATTTTAAGTGAAAGAAATAAACTGAAGAAAACCAATATTAAATCCACGAATGATAATTTAAAGTGAAATAAAAAATGAAAAGAAAAATATTTGGTCTTTTAGAGATAGACATGAAACATACATATATAAAATTCCAGTATTAAGTGACTTCAGTGGTTATAAAAGATGTCATGGCTGTGGAGACTGATGCTTTTCATTTACAGAATATGTGGAAAAGTAGATTTCCTGTCAGTGTGTTTCAGAACTCTTTGGCAGACCTGATTTTTATTTGGCGTATGGAAATGTAGTGTTAGGGTTGAGGAGAAGTGGTGGTATATATGATGTCTCTGAGGGCTTTCAGTACTGTACTTTCTGTTGACTCATTACCCCTCTGTGCTTCCTGATTATCGTGTTTTTTTAGTTTGTTTTGCTATAAAAATTTCAAAATCCATTAAAAGTCTTATAGAATTGGTTTAGAATAAGCTACAAGTTAAATATTGGAAGATAATGAATATTCATCAGTGTCAACTAGCTATTTGTAATAGGTCATAGGAATAAACTGTGCTTTATTCTTTTTCTTTTCTTATTATTCTTGATTATATGAGAAACTCTTGTGTTTTGTCTTAATTGGACTGAGAAATTAAAAGTATCTTTTTTCAAAAAGAATATGTTCAGTTTATCTATTTTTTATTATTTTTATTTTTATTTTTATTCTTTGAGATATGGTCTCACTGTACAATTCAGATGGCCTCAAACTCCTTATATAGTCAGAGCTGGCCTTGAACTTGTGATCCTCCTGCCTCAGTCTATCCCTTTAAAGGAATTATTTTGTGCTGTTATGGTACATCTTTTTTTTTTATGGTACATCTTAAATATAGTAGATTTTTCTTTCTCTTTCTTTTCTTTCTTTCTTTCTTTTTTTTTTTTTTAAAAGACAGGGTTTCACTGCATAGTTCAGAGTGGCCTTGAACTCACTATGTAGCCCAGGCTGGCCTGATACTCACAGTGATCCTCCTGCCTCATCCTCCGGAGTACTGAGAGTATAGGTGTGCACCACCACGCTGGTGTAGTTTTGTTGTTTAAAGGAAATGTCACAGAAGGTAGCTGTATGGTACTCTAAGCGATTCTTAGATGATAGTATCACTGTGAGCACAAGGCCCTTTAGAGTCTAGGTAATGGTTTTATTAGTCCACTTATGGGTTTGTCGGCACTCTCTCAGCCAGATGGGTCTTAACAGATGTATTCATAGAAATCAAATTCAAAAATTGATTATAATAGAATGACAGTAGAAAGGAGATACCCCTTTTCACCTGCTGGAATTTTGTGTGTCTGCTGCCTAGGTGTCAAGGTGTTTAAGAAATTGAGTTGGTAATTCAGAGCTGGCTAGGGAGCATGAATTTAGAGCAAAGGGAATTTGAACGCCTTGAGGGATATTTCATCCAACTGTGAAAAAAGATAAATTCTTCAGTGTCTTGGTACAGTCTCTATCCCTTGCAAAAGGTGGTTGCTTAGTACCTTACATAGCTGGGTCAATGCTAATACCACCATATGGTTCAGTTTTTCTTTAGAATCATGGGGACCTCTGTGTTCTTTTGTTACCTTGAAGATCACGTAACACAATCTATTAGTTTAAAGGATGGTTAATCTTAACCCAGCCTTCAGGATGTATTGATTGGAAGTGAATGTGAAAATGTTCTCCTATTTCTCTGTTTCAGTGGCTGTTTTTACTAACCTCTAGAAGGGTACTTAACAAGTTGGCTTACTAGTCTCAATTTCTCACAACTATGTACAAAGGGCTTAGCACAGGGCATGGTAGAGATTAGGCCCTCAGACCTTTCATTTGTTTAAGTAACAGATTTATTGAGGTACATACTATAAAATTCACCCCTCTCCCCTTTTTTGGTGCTGGAGATTGAACCTGGACCTTGTGCATGCTAAGCATGATTTCTACCCTTGAACTACACCTCCAGCCCCAAATCCACCTTTTATTTTTTTAATTTTTATTTTACCAAGAACATGTATTGGTGCATTATGTACATAATGATCATAATCAAATCAACATGGTTATTTTGTATCTTGGTCTTCCCCCCTCTTCCCCTCCTCTCCCTTCCACTCACCCAATCCTCTCTATTTGCAACAAGTTTTTTTACACTTTTCCATTTTTTTCCCCCTTTCATCTTACTTTTCTTTTAACTTTCTTCTTTTTCCTCCTTTTCCCTACCTAGTTTTCCTCTCTTTTGAATACTATCTCTTTTTTTTTTAACATAATATCTATTATACCCCTTTGTCCTTATTTACACTTATGGTTTCTCACATCGGAGAAACAATTCGATGTGTACTGATAAGTGTCTGATTTATTTCACTCAATAGTATCTTCTCAAGGAACATCCATTTACATACAAATGACTCTAGTTTATCCTTTTTTATGGCAGTGTAGTACTCCATTGTGTAGAAACACCACATCTTCTTTAGCCATTCATCAGTTGTTGGGCATTTAGGTTGTTGCCAAGACTTAGCTATTACAAATTGTGCTGCTATGAACATGGTTGTGCATATATCGCTGTGGTATGATGTTTTTAGTTCTTCTGGGAAGATACCCAGCAGAGGAATAGCTGGGTCAAATGGAACCTCTAGTTGTAGTTTTCTGAGGAATCTCCACACTGATTTCCACAGCGGTTGGACCAGTCTACATTCCCACCAACAGTGGAGGAGGATTCCTTTTTCCCTGCAGCCCGCACTGTTATTGGTTTATTTCTTGATAATAACTATTATGATATACATTTTATTTTTTTTTTAATTTTTATTTTTACCAAGAACATGTATTGGTACATTATATACATAATGATCATAATCACCATAATTATTTTGTACCTGTACATGATGTATCTTGGTTTCCCCCCATCCCCTCCCCTCCCTTCTGTTCACCCATTCCTCTCTATTTGCAACAAGTTTATTTACATTTTCCCGCTTTCATTTTACATTTCTTTTAACCTTCCTTCTTTATCTCCCTTTTCCCTATCTAGTTCTCCTCTCTTTTAAACCTTTTAAAAATGTACAGTTCTGGGTTTTTATACTATTTAGAGTTGTGTACCATCACCATTATCTAATTTAAGGACTTTTTTATGGCTTCAGAAAAAACCTTCATACCCTTTCATCCTCATTCCTAGCACCTGTATATGTCTCTATGGAGTTCGATTTTTCATGTAAATGGAATGATACAGTTTGTGGTCCTTAGTAACTGGCTTCTTTCAGTTAGCATAAAGATTTGAGGTTCATCCTTGTAGGAACATGTAAATACTGTACTTTATTCCTTTTAGGCTGAGTAATATTCTGTTATGTGAAAAGAACACATTTTTATTATCCATTCACCAGTGGACGTTTGAATTATTTCTACTTTTTGTCTGTTATAAATAAGTTTATTATGAGCATGTGTAGAAATTTTGCCTGAGTGGATGGAAGAGAAGTTTTGGCAATTCCTAAACCTGTTTCTTTCGTAAATGGCCAACTTCCATTTTATATTGAGTTTTACTTAATTCTTTTCCAGGCTCAATTTCTCTCTATTTGGGGGTTGTCTTACTCGAGTCCTCCCCACAGCTGAATAAATGACTTTTGATTCGTTAATCCAGGATCAAAAATGTCCACTGAGGCACAAAGAGTTGATGACAGTCCAAGCACTAGTGGAGGAAGCTCTGATGGAGACCAACGTGAAAGTGTTCAGCAAGAACCAGAAAGAGAGCAAGTTCAGCCCAAGAAAAAGGAGGGAAAAATATCCAGCAAAACAGCTGCTAAATTGTCAACTAGTGCTAAAAGGTACTTTAGTTATTAAAACCTTTTAATTTTTGGTATCAATTTATCGTTCTAAATTTTTTGTTATTTTTAATTGTGTTTAGTTATTTTTTTGGATGTGGGCCATGAAATTTATGGAATTTTGTATGCTTTTAGTTGGGGAGAACATCTTAAAGTCAGTTAAAAAGCACAACCCATTTATAAAGTAAATAGTGATAGTGCATTTATGTATATTTGTATTTTATCAGGAGGGTGTATCTAGGATATTTTTGTAAAAGTGTGATAGTCTGATTTGTAACCATAAATACAGACCATAGACATTTTGTTTTCTGTTCAATAATGCAGCATAGAGATTAAGAATCTATTGGAATAATTACTAAATGATAGTTTATTTTTTACTACTCCTTGTTGGTAAACTAAGAAATGCTAGAGTTAACAACAAACGCATCTTGGTTTCATTACATTAGGCAGTGTGAGATCAGTGTTGACACAGATTTTTCTCTTTCCTGGAGAATAGTTAGATCTGGAAAGCAGTTATTTTGAATGATCTCTAATTCCTCTTCCTGGACTTAGAGGGAACATCTTTTGCTATTGTTACGTTATAGAGTATATCTTGGAAATAAATTAACTTTCTTCCCATAGCATGTGACTTTTAGATATAGTGGAATGTCTGAATGTTGAACAATAGCTTTATGTTACTGAATGATGTGGAGTAGAGGGAACTCCTTTCCCAAAGATCAGAGATCTTTCCCTCTGGTTTAGTCAGTCCATAGGGTTGGGAGAACTTTCTCCAACTCCCTGGTGAAAGATGTTAGAGTGATGGTCAGTGATCAACAGTCTGTTCCAAGGGACTAGGTTCTCCTTTCCAGGGTGTTTTTGCTGACCCCTGACCTCTGTTGAAGGAATTGTGCGAAAGTCATAGCCATGAACATTAAACCTTTAAACCTTATTGATAGAACATGCTATGGTGGGAAAAAGATTCAGTTTATTTGTGTTGTCGTACAAGTCCAAGGGAACTCGGCTGCCTGGTTCTTCCACTGCCTGCCCGTAAAATGGCAGCGAGTAAGGAAACTCTAGCTTGGCCCTTGGCTTCTGAGGGTGTTTTCAGAATAGGGGAAGTCTGTAGAGACTAGGAAGAATAGGAAGAAGTAGAGCTCTTCTGGGTTTGTGCTCTCCTATTATTGCTAGTTAGCAGAAGTGTCTCTGTTCTGTCTTTGGGAGCACTACTACAAAATACCTGAAAATTGTATTTTGAGACGATTTATCAAAAACCAAATGTTACTTATGAAAGAGAATGTACTGTTTAATGTGTGAAATTTTTAATTCTTGTACTTTTTACTTCATTTTAATACAGTGCATATAAAAATACAGATTATATATTCAAGCCCAGTGATTGATTTCATTAGGTAAAAATACAGAGAGAATATATTTTCCTACTTTTTAAATAGGGAATAAACCTACTTTAGAGATAATATTTGTAAAGAGTCCAGGACAGTAGCTGATTTTCACTCAGCAGGAAACAGTATTATTACACTGGTGAAAGTAAGAAGTATCTTTTGAGTTGTGTCCTGACTGGAAGAATCACTCCGTTGGCAAATTCATTTTTGCGAACCTGTAATTTTTCACATTGGATTCATGATTTTCCTCTTTAAGATCCTCAAGCAGTTTATGGATAACATTATATGAGGTGATTTAAGACATTTAATATTTATTTTAAATATAAAATGTTGCTTTGCTGCAAATTTTTTAATGAAAGAAAAGCTTATCTTCCTCCTTCTTTCACTTAACTCCAGTTCAGTTAGTAGGAAAGTGGATTTTTTCCTATGTCTACTAAAGTTCTAAGGACTTAGGAAAGAATTAGGAATCATGAGGACAAGGGGTCCTGTATCTTTTAATTTCGCTATTGTATCCATAGTCCTAGCACAGTAGGGTTATAATATTTAATTACTGGTTGCCTTAGAACACGGAGCTTACTGTATAGATTAGTTTTATTTTTTTAATGCGTATTAGGATTTCAGTTAGGATTCAGAGTTAAGGATAGTTTCAATATAAAATTTTGATTTATACTTTTTATTGGTAATGACTTTTATTCAGATGAGAAATCTGTCCCAAATACTGTCATTCTATGAGATGTAACAGTGAAGAGTTTGAACTCACTACATGATCTAGAGTTCAGTCTGGGTGGTCCTAGTGCAGTACTTAGTCACTCTGTGACCTTGGGTGCATAATTTAATGTCTCTAAGCCTCAGTTTCTTTTTTTGTAAGGTGAAGATAGTGGTGACCTCTTTAGGGCACCTCTGTTGTGAAGACTAAATGTAATAAAGTATTTGACACAGAGTAAGCACTTGTAAACTGAGGCTATCATTTATAGATTTTGTGGCAGTTAAATGTCTTCAGTGATATTTTAAAAATCTATTTGGTACACACTTTGGCAGTATGAAGTATATGTTAATCTCAGAGGACTTAAAACTATTGTTGAACTAGAAATATTCAGATGCTGTAATTAAATGCATTTTATAGTAGCTCAGAAAGAGTGCTTTGCACTTAGGGGTTCAGTTACTAAGTAAAATTAGTTCTACTAATTGGAAAACTAATAACTTCCATAGTAAATGTGTAATAATTATAGAATTAATAATTTGTTGTAGAAATATCTTTTCTTTAAAAAAATCTAAGTTTTGAGGTACTACAGAAGAGTGACATACATGTAAGTAAACAATGGTATAAATTATAGTCTTTTTTAAATTTGGAAGGATTGACTATAGTTACATCTTTGATGCATTTTTGCCCTGCTGTAGCAAGAATTTTTTTCTTTAGAAATTGGCATTCTCTTATCACAGCCTGTTCTCTTGATACGTCTATATCACTTTTGCTGTATTTGCAAGTTTGTAATTGGGCAATATCTACAGTGACAAATGTGGATGATTTTGATTATATTAACTAATCAGTTAAATGTCTATCTTAAGATCTTCATTGAATTGACTCTGCTATTGATTTCACACATTTACACATCTGTAAATGTGAATTAACTCACATTTATTTCAAGTTAACTTTGCTCAGAGTAGACACTGTAATGTCATTGAACACTCAATATAATACTATTCTAGAAATATTAAATTTTTGTTAGGTTCAAATGTTGGTTCCAGCATGTTCCAGTGTGAACTCTTACTGTGTGGCTCATCCAAGTTTGTTTTTCACATGAAAATACAGTAATACTGTTTATAGATAATATTTCATAATAGTCTCTGTTTTCTTGATTCAAAATGTTCATTTCAGAACTTGCTAATATTCTGAAATTAGAATGCTTCTTCCAGTTGATGTACACTATTATTTAATTAGTGGTATGTCTTAAAAATCAATGGTCCTTCACAATGACAGGTACATAGTGTATATCACCATTCACAATTAAACTTTAGCTAAATATGCAGCGGTAGTGTAATTCCTAGAGACTGCTTTGACACTATATTTTATTTT
>PVJO010018210.1:0-37241 GCA_004026905.1 Hystrix cristata | reverse complement strand
TTCTTCATAGTTATTTTACTACATTCTTAATGATAAGCAATTGTTCAGGCTCTGGAAACACTACCCAAAATGAGAAAAACCAGAATATGCTGCCCCTAAATACACTTTTTTGGTATATTTTGAGCTAGATATTCTGAGAATCTGAAGACATTGGAATAGGTCTGAAAACCTTTCCTTTGTTAAAATAAATTTGTACCGACAAAGGGAGTCCACAGTAATAAGAATATCTGTATCAGGAAGAGAGCTGCTCCAGATAAATTTTGTTATAGGAGAAGCCTTTTATCTGTATATTGCCGCCTCCCACCCATGTCTCCACCACCCCCTAGAAGCCCCAAGCCCCAGGTTCCTATTCCTTCCTGTAGTTACTGACGCCGTATAGTGAACTCCAACTTAGGATGGCAGAAAAGCAATATCTGTTTAGTAAAATCTATACTTTAAGTTTTGATGTTTGATTTTCTTTTGGGCTAGCCATAGGCTGAAATTCTCCCACAATACTGGACAGTAGCAGGGAGCTGCAGCTTCCAGGGAAGTCAAGCGAGTACACAACCACTGAGCCCCTACAGGATGCCGTGTTGCTAAGCCAAGATGTTCAGAAGGTCCGGTATATATTCTTCTTAGAATTTCCAAAATTTATCTTTAATAGTACATGTTTGTGGTACATAATATTTACACTTCTTGTGTGGAGTTGGTACATGTACATTATGCACCTTAATTCCTTTTTTCATCCCTTTTCTCTCCCTTTCTCTCCCCTTCCTCCATCTCTTGATCCCCTTTTGAGAAGGCTTTATCTCCCCACTTCTTATTACCTATCTATCTTTTATTGTTCTCTTTATTTATATAGTGAGTATTTTTTGATTTAGGATATTTTCAACTTAATGATAGGCTTATTAGGATGTAACCACATAGTAAGTTGAGAGTCATCTACATAAGTTGTTAGTCATCTAAAGTGTCTTTGAGTATCATACTTTGAGATTCCCATGTGTACATACCTAATTAAATCTGATTTTTTATCTGTTTATCTGTCTTACATTGATTTACTTTATAACACAAAGACCCTAAGAAGATGGAGAGTCATTTTCCCTCAAAAATATAATATACTAAAAAAGCATTGTTATTTTTGTTTTTATATAATAAAACTGATATCCAATTGTGTTTGAGTAATTTGTTCTAAATCTTCCAGTAAAATATGCACAGGTGAGATTTGAAATCGGATCTACATGACAACAAACTTCTGCTCACCATGTTGGAAAATGAATTAAGTATAAAAGGACAATTAAATACTAAAATAAATTAGAATCTACCAAAGAGTACACAATCTATCATGAAAATGTAGAGGAAAAATGGTTTAAGAGAAATATTTTGAGAACTTTTAACCTGTGCTACAAAGTAAGGAAACAAAGACAGCATTAATATTTGGGAGCCGGTGTAAAATGAAAGACTCCAGTCCAGGAAGTTTATGATGGGACCCTGAAGTTTATCATGATGTCCACAGGATGAAAATGATAAACATTCATCTACGTTAATAAGACACGATTAGAACAAATATCATTTTTCAGATCTTACTTGGCCTTATTTATGACTCTAGAATCAGGCAACAGTCTGAACCAGACATGATTCAGGATGCCTCAGTCCACCATGTGGAAAGGTTATATTCGCAAGTAGAGAAAAAGAAGCAACACACAGAATACTGAACTGAGGCAGAGACAGCTCAATTGCTTACAGCTTGTGTCTTATTTGGTCCTGGTTTGAACAACTGGCTGCTTATATTGGGATTGTCTGAGAATCAGATACTCATTAAAATAGTATGTTACATTCTGCTGTGGTTTGAATAAGATTCCCCCAAAGGGCAGCTGCTAAAGTTGTAGTAGACAGCCTATAGCAATAACAGGAGGTAGTGGTAGAATTTAGGAGGTGGGGCCTAGCGGGAGGAAGCTAGGCTTTTGGGTTCATGGCCTTTGAGGGAGTATTAGGACCATGGTCCCTTCTTTCCTCTCTCTTCACTTCCCAGTTACTATGAGGTAAGTAGTTTGTTTTGCCACGTTTGCTGTCAACATGCTTGCCTTTCCACGATCTCAAAGGCAATTAGCCAAGCGATCACAAACTGAAACCTCTGCAACTGTTAGGGAAAATTAACATTTCTTATGAGTTGAATATCTCAGGTATTTTGTCACAGTGACAGAAAGCTGACTAAAATACAGTCTGTTGACACAAGCTACATTACCATTCCTCATATAGAGAGAAACTTGTAAGTCAAACTTAAAATAATTGCACAGGCATTTTTATAACAGCTATCATGCCATGTCTCACAGTATAAGAAACAGATGGTTCCAGATGATATAAAGATACAGCCTTAGGTAACAATGAACCATCTAATTGAAGAAATTATACCTTTGAGTAATTTTAATACAATACAAAGAAGAGAAAATAGGAAAAATTTAGGAGAACTACTTTGTGAATAATTGCAAAGTGAATTTTCTATTGTGATCATCAATCAAGAGTAAGAACACCATCACTACCTGGCAAGCCGAAGTTTATGCCCCTTCCTAATCTTTAACTTTCCTTTCTTCTGAAAACTAACCACTAACCTAATTTCTAAACCATGGATGAGCAATCAATTTCTGGTTTTTGAGTTTCATGCAGACTGAATCATAGAATATACATTTGTGTGTATGGCTTCTCTCACATGACATTATGTTAGTGATGGCAAATACAGCAGTGTTGGTCACTTGTAATTTCCTGTTGTCCGGCCCCCAGGAGTCCTGTAAAAGTATTCAGTGAAGAATAATGAAATGCCAAAAGAACTATTTCCAAAGAGTCTGTTGTGAAAAAATCTTCTGCACAAATGATCAGCTGAACCAGAGTGTTTGAGAAAGTAAGTTATTTTGGCATTTAATATGCAAACCTCTGCTCCAGAAGTAGGTGAGTACTAGAAGCGGTCATGGCAGTATTTTGACAGGGAACAGCAGTAGTATCATCTCTGGAGATATTAACTCCATAACTGATATCTCAACAGTGATAGCTATAATAAAGTTTATCGCTACAAGTCAGAACAAGAACCAGGAAAACTTATGCCATGGGTCAGAAGGTGGGTTACGGTTACCCTTGGAGCATACGGGCAGCACCCTGCGGAGACACTGGGGGAATGCAGAGGGAAGAGGTTTCTTCAGCATTATGCCAGAGACACTATCTGTGTGTGTGTGTGTGTGTGTGTGTGTGTGTGAAATATAGTTTCTTATTTTATATATAACTATATATAGCACTTATTACAATATAGATAAATATCACTTTACACATAAACACTACAGACACACACACACACGCGCACACACACACACACACACACACACTCATGCACACACGTGGCTGGAACCACCTGGGAAATAGTTAAGTATGCTTCAAGCACTGAGAGATCAGGATAAGGGTCTAGCAGCTTCAAACAATTAAAATAAATGTTTTTTCTTAAAAATTTATCTTAAAACTTTATGCTTTCAAATTAGTATGCTAATGATGCAAAAAAATCTGAATGTTCTTTAAATGTAAATTGTACAGATTTTCATGTGCATGCTAACATTTAGATAATTAATTTTAAATATTACCACCGTGCTTGCTTTACACCAGATTTATTTAAAACAAAGCTTTAGAGTTGAATAAAAGTATAAGAAGTAAACAAAAATCTTAGAATCTGAGATTGCTGGAATTTCTTTTCCATTTGCAAATATTTTAGGATTCTAAATGGCCTTTTCATATAAGGAGAAACATCAGGAAAAATGGTTGTTTATTACAAAAGGGATTTTTAAAACCTTAGTCTATAGTTCTTTGCATCTTTAAAGCTACATAAACATTATTAAGACCATTTAGAGAGAGACTATACACTGATACCAAAAACATCCCAGACTGGGGATTTAGCTCAGTGGTTAGAGTGCTTTCCTAACCAAGTACAAGGCCCTGCATTCAATCCCAGGCACCAGGAAAAAAAAACAAAAAACAAAAAACCACCCTGTTAGTCTGTTAGTTATTCTTGGTGATTTGGTCTTACATCTTTAAGTCTTTATCTTATTTTTTTAATTTCTTTTTAGTGGTATATTTTAGATATACAAAATGAAAATTATCATCATAGGGAATTTGTACCTGTACATGATATATCTTGCAGCTCCTTTTGAGGAGAGGGGAAGGGAATGGGTAAGTATTGGTACATTATATACATAATGGTCACATTCATCATGGTTATTTTGTACCTGTACATGATGTATCTTGGTTTTCCCCACTCTTCCCCACCCCTACCTTCTGCTCCCCCCTTCCTTATTTACAGCAGGTTTATTTATTTTTTTTTTATATTTTTTCTTTTTTTCCCTTTCTCCTTTCTTTCCTTTTTCCCTTCCTTCTTTTCCCCCTTCTCCCTTTCTAGTTCTCCACTCTTTTGAATATAAACACCCTTTTTCCTTTAATTTTTCCAAGAACAAAAGAATATATTTTTATATAATGTAGAATGAAACTGGATGTTCTGCTTGAAAAACTGAAAAGTGAAGCTCATTGCATAAAAAACTGAAAAGTGAAGCTCATTTCATAAAAAGAAAGCATAATAGAAGCATCAAAAACATTACTCAGTATTAAATTTCACTTTCAAGATACTACAAGTCAAAAAATTTGCCCCAATATGTAACAGTCAGACACAGTCAAACTCAGACAACTGTTCTATAGCACTTTTGTAGACAGATTCCCCCAGTTAGCAGAAAATGGAAGATCCAAAATAGTCTAAAGGGAGCAAAATTTCAAAACAGATGTGAAAAATTGCGTAGCACTAAATGTTAGTTTCTGCTTTGCTGGGTTGAGATTAGAGATGTAGTCTTATGATGGGAATTCCATCAAATTCCCCAGAAATGGAAACTTCATATCTTAAGGGCTGTATGTGCAGCCTTCATAATGTTTGGCAAACCTAAGGAGTCTTCACATTCATGGTGCTCAGAAACCAAAGACCTGCCCCCGCCCTAGTTTAACACATTGTGAAAGTGTCACTGTGTCACGCACTTTACCCTAGAGTAATTCTGGCAGGTTACTACATTTTCAAAAATTGGCTAGGAAAGATTAACTTAAGTAAATTAACAGAATTGAATTTTGTTTCATATTAGTCAGTTTCACGTCTGCAGTCATGTGTATCTAGGATTAAAGATTCTTAAACAGAAAATGCAACCAAAATATTTGAGATTTCTAATTACCCTTGACAAGAAGTAGAGAACACAGCAAATCCCTTTTTTCTGCCATTTTATGTGATGTTTTTATAATGTGATTATTAATTTTTATAATGTGAATATTAGTATTTTTAGCAATAGACAATGGAATTGTCTAATTGTCTAATGTGAATATTAGTATTTTTAATGATAGACAATGAAGAAAAACATGAGAATAATTAACTTCATTTTTTATCAGCATTACTTCCACTTTCCAGAGAAAGCCTTGCTAACACATCAATGCACCCCCTTCAGGTACAACTCACACATTCCCTAGCACTTCTAGAAAAAATTGCTTCATAAAATGTGCATGCTGTTTTTGTATAATCCATGCTAAAGTAAGGAATGCAAGCAAGGGGCCTAACTACCTTCTTCTTGTATTTTATATTTTATCCAGGCTACCTGGCTTTAGGGTGGGCAGTACTCCCACCCTTAATCCTAATACCCTTGATCCCAGTGTTACATCCTTGATCCCAGCAGAACCATGTCAAAACAATCAGTGGACTAATTTAGTAACCACACACTCTAGATCCAGCTACCTCTTAGCACACGAGGCTTTGGGGGAACATCTAGACACAAACCATAACAAATATAAACTAGAATTAAATAACAGGCATTGGTGTGCCCCTGTAGTCCCAGCATTCTAGGAGGCTGAGGAAATCACAATTTTGAGCCCAGCCTGGGCAATTTAGTGATTTAGCAAGATCCTGGTTTCAGTTTCTTTTTAAAATGCCTGAGGTGATAGCTTGTTATGAAGGTCCCATCTTCAACCCATAGTACAGACAGACAGACAGACAGACAGAGATGTGTAACTATCCCAAAGCCAACATGCCAAAGTATAACTGGTCAGTAAATACACTATTCCAAATACTCATAAAATGGTGGTAAATCCAAGAATTACTCTTAGGATTGCTACTTACTGTGCTATTCTCTCATCATGGTATTAATCCAGTAGCTTCACAAAAACTAAAGAATAAAAATCAATGTTTCAGTGTCTGATTACATATCTACTATTTAATGTTACTATTTAATACAGAAATGAGCCTTAAAACAATCATTCCACAAACCAGTCACAGGAAGTATTGAGCACCATGGTAAGGATGATGGAAGATATGATTTTAAATGCTTTGAGGTGCATGCAAAGGAAAATTAGCCAGAATCCTGCCCACAAGAAGCTGGAAATTTAGTTGGAAAGAGAATGAAAAATCTAAGAGGCAGAAGTTTTTCACTGTAGCAGTTCAAGTCAGGATTCTGACAAGCAGACCCAGATATTTTCCTTTTCTTTAAGGCCAACTTCATTTCTAGGGATACTGTGTTCAGTGTACCATTCCTGAAGCCCTCTGTGGGTCAAAGCGTCATGCCGACCATTCTGCTCTGATGCCCATTAAACTAAGTGTGCCGTTGGGTTCTGGAAATTACATTCTGTCACTCGGCCTCTGCTGGCTTAAGATCACGTTTCTCCACCGACTTAAGCAAGCTTATCTTAGTACCACCATTTCCCACAACTGGTCTACAAAGCAAAGGCACCTGGGCGCTTGGCAAGGAAACCTACGCTCCCTTCACTATCGCTGTGGTCTTAGTGAAGTGAGTGCTTGTGGGTTATCTTGGGGCAGATAATAGAAAAATAGATACGAAACCCCGTAACACTTCTACATCCCCATCCCCAAACCTTTTGCCCTCTTCCTTTGCCCAATGCTAAGGGACTTCTGGGACATCAAGTTCATTAATTGTAGGCCATTGTTGGATCCGAGTTTCAGTGAACAACTGAAATGAACTGTTAAGACCTTCCCAAATGCACAGGCAATACATTAAATCCAGAATCTGCTAAATACACTTATATAAATTCAATCCAAACATATTTATTCTCCTTAGTCTAATTCGTTTATACTCCACTTACATATATGTTCCCTGTGTTGCTAGGTTTGGTTTATGATTTATGTTGATATGAACTTGAAAACTCATGTAATTCTTTGGGGGGTGTGATTTTTTTTCCTTCATCAGACTTTGAACTTTTCTTCTAGGTGCATGCAAAATAGGAACTGACTAGAAAAGTGCCCATGAAAGATGGCTTCAGAAAAAGTGGACACTCCCTGAAGGCAAGAGAACTCTGCTGCAGGCTCCTCAAGCTGGGAAGGGTAGTTATTCAGACAGGGGAAAGTGGGTTGATTCCTACTGGTAAAGGATGCCCACAGCAACTAGCGTGGTAAAAAGACGTTAGTTCCTACTGTCAGGATTCTGCCTTGTCCTAATGCATCTTTTACTTATTTTCTTAAAAAAAAAAAGAAAACTCTGAAAATCTATGTAGGCTGACTTGCATTGTTATTCTACCACCTACAGAATAAAAAGTTTGTGTCTTCTATGGAGGCTGACCTCACAACAAGAAGAAATAAGAGATTCTTGAAGAATGCTATAGATAATCTTCAACCCTGATCATCCTGATTTGAAATTTTAAAAACTCAAGTTATTTATTTATTTATTTATTTATTTATTTATTTATTTATTTATTTCTGTAAATGCACTCAGTTGTAGCAACCCCACCAGAAAGACCCTACGGTCATCACTGCTGCTGAAATAATGGTCCAATGCCACAGCCACTTACTTCAGAAGATGCCTCATTACAATGGACCATACATATGATTTGGGTTAATTTGATGAATTAGGGTGCTACTGCATTCCAGGTGAGTAATTTATCTCAGCAATGGGAAGGTGGACTAACACACTTATAAGGAAAGTTAATTTAAGAAGAAAAAAAAAAAAAGAAAGTTAATTGAAAACTATAGTAATGACAACAACATAAAACAGAGCTACTTACTAAGGAGCCGTACCCTTAAGGAATGAAGACTTAAGTCACCACATAAAATGAACCCCAACCAGCTGAAGTATTGAGATCAAAGGAACATGAAATGACCAGTGAAATAAAGAAATTACAACTATGAACTATTCTCTTAGGACCAGCTACAGACATAGGAATTGCAGAAGCAACGTATATATTTAGGTATATTAGTAACTTCTCCCTTTTCTTGTTACTATTTTTATATACATATAAAAGATTGGCTGTTAGCTTAAAATTTTAGGTAGTGAAATATTAAATGGAATTGTAGCTAACTTCCTAGATAAATACTAACAGCGGGACTTTGAATCTCCTCACTGTAGGGAGACACTTAGGACATCTTTGTTTTTAATAAAGTATCTGTATGTTGTTACATGGAAGCACAAAGTTATTTTTGCTGTTGCACGGAATATCAAATGTGTAGAAGAATGTCGGTGGATGCCACATAGTTAAAGGAGCAGAATGTACTCGTTCTTAAGCAATTTTTTTTTTCAGGTTTAAACTCACCTTTCTCTAGAAGTACTGTGCGTTAACCAAATACACCACTGGAGCTAAATGCACATTTCTATTCTTGGCTCTGTGGTATTTGGAATGAAATTTACTCAACTTTTTTATGCTTTGTCATCTGAGGCCTGTTTGACTCTGTCCGTGGGGTTCTTGAGGTTGACCAGAAGGCCAGGAAAATAAACTATTTGCTCCTTTCTGCCTGGTCATATTCCTGTCAATTGCACTTCAGCAGTCATACTTCTGCCCTGGCAGTGGGGAGCAACAGTTAAGTCTCTTCATGCAGTTTCCTCTGTAACCCTAAATCAGCCTCACAATAACTAGAAGGTACTAGCACTTGCCTGCTGACATTCCTCCTCTTCATGGCCTGAACTCCAGTTCTACAGGGCTCCTTCTCTAAGACCTTAATCTCTATAGTTGTTTCTCATAGTTACTTCCCCTGCAAAGCCTCCATATAACTAGTGACAATTTTCACTTCTGTAATAATTAGTTAACAAATCCTTCTATTAAATCATCTCTATTAATATAATGTCACTCCCCTAACTGGATACTGAGTGGATGCAGAAAGGATTCACAAGTCATGATTTCAAATTTTTGAAATAGACCATAGAATTAACTTTTGGGTTTCAAAAGTAAGACTATCAGCACAGTGTTGCCATTTTAAGCAGGTTTATTGCCTCTTGCTATTGGACAAATCATTTGACCCTACATGTGTGTTGACTTTGGTTTTGTTGGTTTTTGCAGCTGTGTGATCACAGCTCTACTGCTCAATAGTTTGTGAGTTCGGGCCAGTACATAATCACAGGTGAGCACTTGGTCTCAAATCCACACTGTTCAGATTTGAACCATATTCCCTCCACTGACCAAGTCTGCAATTTCTAGTAAGTGGGTGGCTCAACCTCTTCACGCCTGTCTATAAAATCAAGGCAGCAAGTGAGAACATCTAATTCATGAAGGTGTAGTATTAGACAAAGTATTCAGTCCATTTTGCCATTCTTACTGCCATTTCCCATGTGAATCTGTGACTATGGAAACTCTCAATATTTTATAGCTAATACATACCAAGTGAGGGTATGTGCATTTCTCATTACAGTTTGAATGAGTTCATCTAACCTCTTAGTTGCAATCTGGCAAATCATCTTTCCTTGTTGAACCAAATCCACACGCACTCAGGGTAAGAGGTGCACTGTGAGCCTTAATTAGTGTCAGCAGTTCATCTGCAGTCTGTGGGAATGGCAGTGCTTTCCTTCTGGGGACATGAACTTACTGTTTTGATTTCTTTTGCATATGAAGCATTAGTAAATCAGCAGGGAAAGCAGATGAAATGCATGAAGTACATTCAGTTTTTTTTTAAATGGCACATTTCAAATTGTGACATGAAGCTTATGGCATGACCCTTAGTCCACTGCTGTCAAATTATTTGTCTAACACTAAATCTGGACTGACAGAAGAGAGGACAAGACCAAATGTGTGCACCAAGATAGGTAGTATCTGTCTCATGCTGCCAATAGGGCTGGTCCTCCTGAATGCTGTGCAAGGCAGCCTTCCCCAGGGCTGCCCCAGTGGCCCTCTGCTCTGCAGCTGAAAAACTCGTTCTTCTCTTTTTCCAAAGCTCAAAAAACCACGTGAGCAGGTAAATTTTCTCTTTCTGGAAAATTACACTGAACACCAAATTTGTGTTTTTAATTTATTAAACACCTTTTATTTTTGGTATTGGAGATCGAACACAGGCCCTTCACACTAAGCTATATCCTCTGTCCTTTTTTATTTATCTATTTTTTTAAAGTACTGTAATCCAGCACGGACAATGTATCTAAAAGCGTATCTTCATTTAGCATAATTATTTTATGTGTTTTATATATTTTTGACCTATTTATCTAGTTGGTAATCTGTATGTATGGTAATTAACTTTATAAGGATGTATAAATCAATCTGGTGCTGGCAAACTAAAAGGGAGATGGAGGGAAAAAGAAAGAAATAGAACTAAGTGTGCACATGTACCAACTCTACAAGGAATGTAGTCGTTATGTACAGCAAACACATAGTAATAAAAATTTAAAATTTAAAACAAATCAATCTATCTTTTGACAGGATCATATTAAATCACCCAATTTTGTCTTGAATTCTGCCTCAGCCTCCCAAGAGAGCTAGAATTAAAGGCATGCTCCAGCACACCTGGCTCTATGTTACACCCTTTGAACATTTTTACCATAAAATTTAGATTTTTGGAAATACAATTTCAAACAAAGACAAGATACTATGTTCAAGCATTAAATTTAGAAATGTTAAAACAAGATCAATAACAGCCACAGTTAGCGAGAATATAGGAAAACAAGCTGCTGTTACATCTGGAGGTGGACTGTGACCTGCTGTCCTGCTAGAAAATATATTTCCCAGTGATCGTAAACCCAGCTACAGTAAAGAATTAAAGAAACGGAGTTTAAATTAAGAGAAGACAATTTACTTAGAGGACGATTTATTTAAAAGTGGTGAAAAAGGGGGAAAAGGAGATGATAGATAGCTACTCCACAAGTAGGGAGCATTTGAAAGTGAAATACTTGTGGGCCCTTCGTGGTAGCCCCTTTTTATTGAGGTTTTGCTCTTGGGCTTGTCTGTTACCTCTGCCTCGTTTCCCTCAGCCCTGTGACCTTGGTCTTTTGGCAGAGGGCAAACTTATAGGTGGGTGCCTTAGGGCTAGTTAATACAGATATAAGAGTCAAAAAGGGAGAGTTTGTTTTCTGTATGTTAATCAGACTACCTGGGGCCTTCCGGGAATTAATCTTTTTGCCTTTATCTCCTTAACTGTTGGAATGTAGCTGCCTTTATGTTTCTATTTGATTATAGCTGTCTGGCTTTTAGAGTCTGGCTATAGAGAATAACATCTAAGGAAGCCTTTACCCTATCTTTTCCCTACCTGTGGGGACCCCTGTCCTATACTGTACACATTGCTGATGAGTTTGTAGATCAGTACAAGTTTTGTGAAGGTTTTCTGGCAACAAACAAACAAACAAAAAAAAAAATTAAAATGTTTACAGTCTTTGAACTCAACACTTGCACTCTCACAAGTTTACTGTTTTGAAAAAAGCGCCAAAATTCAAGAAACTCTTAGAAGGTTTGTTTCAGTACTTTTCATGGTAGCAAAGAGGAAAATCTGATTTTCCATAAAAAATAGAATGCAAATTATAGAACAAACAGATTTTATAATCCCATAAATAGAATGTAAATAAATTACAGAACACCTAGATTAAATGGAAGTGGTCCTAAGAGGGATACAAAAGTGAAGTAAAGAAAGTGAATTGGAAAAGAGAATGTGTAGAATGATGAATTCAACTGATGAACAATCAGAAGGAGGACAGTAGAGCTGCCCATTTTTTTTTTTTTCTGTGTATGTGTAAATTTTTAAGCACAAAGAAGGCTATGACTGTGTGCTTTCAGCATAGGGCCCAGATGGGAAGCATTCTAGTTTTTATGAACCTTTCTAGTGCTAAGAATTATTAATAGCAGTCATATCTTTTATTGGAAATCTTTACATTCAACAAATAAAAATTAACAATTTATCATAACATAAGAAAAGTAAAACTAAGAACATTTTAATTGTCCACATCTAATCTGGACATAACTGAAGTAGAAATTGAACCCAGGGATGTGTGATTCCAAAGCAACAATAGCTGTTTTGAAATAGGATTAGGGCGTGGCTAAGGCCAGCTGGCAAGGGAACGTGACCTGGGGGAGTGGCCTGGAAGTGACCTCAGCCTGAGACCTGATTTTCAAGCACCAGCCCTCAGGTGGACTGCAGGAAGTTCTCGCCAGATTCCATGGGAATTCCGTTGGATAAATACTAGCAACGCCTGAAGCAAGCTCTCCTTTTCTCTACGGTGCCACCAGGAAGGAGCTCTCCTTTCGCTCCCATGGAAGATGATGGCTGCGTCCCCAGCACTGCTGCTACCATGCCTGTCTCGTGGTAACCCCTGCCATGCCTTATAGGCACGGTCCCCATTTTGCTGTATCAATTGTTATGCTAAGCTTTCCTTTTCTTCTTTTCTCTATACTTTAAATAAAACTTTAGTACTACTTTTTGTCCCCCTCATTCAATTCTTTGCTTGATGAGGGAAAGAACCCAGCAATATCGGAACCCGTCCGATAACAGTTTTACATGTACTTTCTCGGGCTTCATGAAATGCACGTTTCAAGGGAATAGGTGGAAGCAGTACTTTTTGTCTGGGAATATATTGCCAGTTCCATTGGAAATCAAATTTCATGGGAATCTATTTGCTTCATATGGGGCTTACTACATTCATTGGTAAGAAAATAAGCAGAATACAGAGTCTGATACTGCTATCTTTATGCAACATTGAACCACAATTAGCTACTTCCAGTAGCATCCAAGACTACTGCAACTATGCATTGTTATCATTTGGAGCAGGTACAGAAGATCACTGCCCAGCACTGAGGAACTAGGAAGAAAGGGCGTTGCTTTCTGATACTTTATTCCACTTTCCAGTACCTCCTTTAGAGCAAGAGAAAGAATATGCATTTGTAAAGCAGCTCAGGAGATTGAGCCACACACTCAGGTATGTGCAATAGGTAAACTTCATCTAAAGGCACATCCATCAACCTCTCCTGTGTGTTGGTTAAAAAGAATGATAACTGGAGAAGTCTTGTTTACCCAGTGGTTTGTTTTTCATGCAAATGTTGTCCCGCAGGGCAAGAGGAGCCCATGCTGAATGCATAAGCAGCCCCTTAGAAGCTGATGAGAAAAGCAATAAGCCTCTGCAAAAAGTCCTGTATCTTAACATATCCCCAGGGACCTCATCTTAGGAGCATTACTATGCAATGTGAATTAAATCTGATGCACGGAGCAGCTGCCTGGTGCTTTGGAGTTGATTACCATCGTCCCTGGAGGCTGAGGCTTTCTGCATCACCAACCTGGCATCCCAGGATCCACCAGTGGGAGCCATGTGGCCTAGCTGAGTGCTGTGCCAGTGGAAGCTGGCGTGCCCTGTGGGTGAAGGGTGAACTTTAGAGGACCAAGGTATCCCTTGGTTATGAAAGTCATGGCCTAAATTTACAATGTAATTTTTCAGCCTAAATTACATTGATTTGCATGACCCAGAGAATGCTTGGGGAGTGGGAGGACATGAAGGGACGTTGCCATATTATTTTGAAGTCATGGAGCGCTAAATATCAAATATCAAACCGCTAAAGTAAGGGGAGTAATCATTCTTAATAAAAAGTTCAGGCAGTCAAACAAATTCATAGGAGGACCACATACAAGCCATTCTAGGAATGGTACTGTACTTTTGGGATCAGGAAATGAAGAAGGTGAACAAATACATCAGGACTGACAGCCATCTAGCCCAAATCCAAAATGGAAAGAGATTTGTTATTCTGTTCCTTCAATCAACCCAGTTCATTTCCTCACGAATCCTCATTTCAAAAATTTGTGCACATACAGAATCAAAAGAGGCTTATGGAAGTGAAGTCTGTTATGTAAAAATCAGTTTTTACAGTTTACTTTTTCCAAGTATGATACAGAAATAGTTCCTGTTGTTAGGAAATGAAATCATTAGAAAGCACAGAAGATATCCAACCCAGCCAAATATCTGGCACACAACACCACTTTTAAAAACATTTTTGCTGTTGACTTTAGGATGAAGATTTAAATGTCAACGAACAAGTGGTACTGTCAAGAAGTGACTAAGTAACGTTCCAATGTCATATATTATTGGTATCTACAAGCTGATGAAACTAGAGACAATGTTTCTAAAGAAATTTTTCATATCAGAGAAACAATTCGATGTGTACTGATAAGTGTCTGATTTATTTCATTTAACAGTATGTTCTCAAGGAACATCCATTTACATACAAATGACTCTAGTTGTAAATAAGGACAAAGGGGTATAATAGATATTATGTTAAAAAAAAGAGATAGTATTCAAAAGAGAGGAGAACAAGATAGGGAAAAGGGGGATAAAGAAGAAGGTTAAAAGAAAAGTAAGATGAAAGGGAAAAAATGGAAAAGTGTAAATAAACTTGTTGCAAATAGAGAAGGGTGGGTGAATGGAAGGGAGGGGAGGGGAAGAGGGGGGAACCAAGATACATCATGTACAGGTACAAAATAACCATGTTGATTGTGATCATTATGTATACAATGTACCAATACATGTTCTTGGTAAAAATAAAATAAATAAATTTAAAAAAAGAAATTTTTCTTCTCCCAAGTAATTCCTCCCCTTAAATAATACATTCATGCTCACATTCATGGTTTTGCTTTAATCTGATTATACACTCCTCATCCAACCATTCCTGTAAGGGGACAGGCACTATGTACACTCCACTCCTCTGTCCTCTTCCAGTCATCTGTTCCCTTTCTGTTGTGAGGACACAGATTTGTCCCAAGTCACACAAATAAATAATGGAACACATGAACATAGAAATAGAATCTGTTAAGATTAATCTGGTGTTTTTCTAATAAGTTCACAGTGAGTTCTGAGTCCTATCCCTCCCTCCTCCCTCTACCTGGAGTTCACTGGTCGCTCCTGGGGTGACTTGGTGTGTGGAGCTAGACAGCTGAATAAGCACCAAATACCAAAAGAGCCACACAGGTGCAGCCACACAATGCAGAAAAGAAAACACACAGTGGCGCCCACCTGTGAACTTTGGGCAAGGAAAGGAAACTCATGCCAGAGCAGATAATTCTCTGGAACATCATTCCTCTTGTGGCACGGAGGGGAAGTGGCTCCTAACGGCATCCAAAAGGCAAGCTGGGGTGAGAGGCTCAGTGTGTTTTGCCACACAAAGCTCCTACTGGTCCCTCTCTGCCAGTGTTGCAACAATCAGCAAGACTGTCTATGTATGAGTTCAAAGACCACCTTCTCCATCCTCAGGGGTGCAGCCTGGCCACAGAGGGGTCTAGCAACACTAAAGAAATCCTCAACCTGCCTACCTGCAGCGCAAAGATACGAAGAGAAAGGGCACAAGGCACCTGACATGGCGCATGGTGCACTGCACACCAGGCTGAAAGCTGGCAGTAGGTTCTGGTCCCAACATCCAGGCTAAAAGTGAAAAAAAATTCTTTCTAGCTGGTAACTTTGTTTAGATAAGGGGAATTCTAACTTTTTCAAGTATGCCAGTTACTTTCTAAAATAAAACTCTGTGAATCTCTCCATGATACTAGTTATAACCTCTAGTTCTTAATTAAGAATATTTATAGTGGCTGAATAGCTGCATAAATAACATTTAAAAATTAATGTTTATAAAGTTAATCACAAGAACACTTATAATAAATTGTAAAATGTGACAGACATTTGATAAACTAACATTGATGTAAGATGTATTTAGAATACAGAAAATGTTCAGGTCTGCTTTGATTGAAAAAAATATGTCAAAGCACATGTAGTGAGATGTACTTGCGAACTACTGGGCGTTTCCTGCATTCCTGTATTCTAGTCCCTGCTGGTCGGGTATTTTTCATCATGCTGGGGGGGCAGCACTGGCAGGAGTAAATCTGGAATTTGAAACGTAACTGTCAAATTCTTGGACCCTAGGTATTATTTAATTTTTTACTAAAGAAATACTCAAATATTTGCAAAAACAAAGCATACAAAATGATTTTCCCATAGACATCCTCCAGTTGCAACCACTAGACACACTTACCAATCTTCTCTCTCACATGACAGTACTTCTTTAATTAAAAAAAGAAAATTCATTATTATTTCTTTTGGAAATCTCTGTATACCAGTTTCTGTCAATGTTTTGTTTATTGGTTGTTCATATAAAGACAATGCCATTATCATGTCTAACTAGATTAACCATAGATTTTATTTTCTGAATTACACTCTATATCCAAATATGCCTGATTTTCCTTTTTTTTTTTTTTTCCTCTGGTGCCAGGATCGAACTCAGGGCCATGTGCTTGCTAGGCAAGCACTCTAACCACTGAGCTAACATCCCAGCCCCCTGATTTTCTTAAAGGCATCATTATGTTGTTTAGTTTGGATCCATGCAAGACCCACATATCACATTTGGTTGTCTCTTTAATTTCTTTAGTCTCTTAAAAAAAATCTTCCTTCCCCTTTTAAGTCACATATTTGTTAAAGAAAAACTGGGTCATTTTTCTTGGAACATTAATCACATTCAGAATATGGCTGATTGTTTCTTTGTGATATCTTTAACTTGTTCTTTCCCCAGCGACTTCTATAACCTGGCACTGGTTAGATTTAGAGGCTTGAATAAATTGGTTCAAATATCTTTCCAAACACAGGTGTACTCTATTTATACCACGCTGGGAAGCATGTATAAGTAATGGATCCTTTCTTAGCATATTAGATTTCAGAAAGTAGTAAGACAAAAATGTTGCAAAAGGACACAGATCAAAAATATGTGATGTTGGTAGTATTTTATCCGAGGAGGAAGAGATGCTAGCTTTATCTGGGGAAAATGAAGGGATATTAACAGAGGAACTGGCACTTGATTGACAGGTACTGACCTGATTGTATCTTGCCCCTTATTCAGGTTGTAAAGATAACAGTATTAAGCATCAAAAGCCCACATCGACTAAGATCCAAAGCACAAAGAAAACTTACACTCTGCTTTCCACACTGACTTCCGAGAAGGTATAACTTGCCGGAGGCAACTTCAATTAGAAGGCAAGTAACCTTCCATAACCCAGTAGCAGCTCTGCAACCAGCCTGAACTTCAACCAACTAGGCCCTTAGTAAAGAGAATCTGACCAGGATAAGTAATATCTAGAGGTCTGCTGAAGGTGTCAGTCTGGACCAAGCACTGGAGGACAGCGGGACAGCAGCATCAGGAAATAGTCACGCGAAGGACTGGTAGCAGCCATGAACCACAACTATCCAATCTTGCTTCTCAGTAGGTAGTCAGTACACATCTGCTGCTACTGAAAACCATTCTCTTCGCCCAATTATAAGAAACTGATCCCATTAATGCAGCAATTTGTTTCTTCCAGTGGGATAAATTTTAATACATTTTGATACACTCAAACATATACATGCAAATCTTTATTAAGTAGCCTTTAATAATAAGTCATTAACTGCAAACGCACATTTACGGTCAAATTCTCATTTTTCACAATACAGTTTATTCACACTCTGGACACTCATCTTTGACCCTGGTGATGAACTCTGATGACAGACACATCAACATGTTTTGAGGACTCTAATGTTGAGTTTCAGAGCACAGTACCCTTGTTTCCACCTACATTGCTGGAAATGTGACACACTTTTGAATCTTGTGCAACATCATGTTCCTGAAGATTCTATTCCAAGTCCCTCTATGAAACTTGACAACAGTAGCTAGTTCTCTACTCTGCAGTTGATGTATCCTTTTGGTATCTTCAACATAACCTTTTTTTTTTTTTTTTTTGCTTTTCAATGATTTTGTTTTTAAGCTTACTTTAACTACTAATTTAAAATTGCAAGGTAACGGTCCCAGAAATTTAACATGAATCTGTGTTAAATTTATCTACATTTTTACCAGCTCCATCAGGTGACCTTCATAAGTATTCCAAATCATGACTTTTCAAAGTTGAGAGTCTCCCCAAAATGAGCACTATGCTATTCAAGGTGGACACTTTTCAGAGTATGAGAGATTTTGTGAGGAAAGCAAAATAGGATATCTCTTTTCTAAGTATAATTTTTGGGGAAAAAAAATCTGCCTTCCATTAGGGTATAAATAAATGATGCCTTTTCACCATCAGCCATGCACGAAAATAATAAATCTAAGTAATTTTTGAGCTTGAAATAACTGAGGAGAGATCACTAATTTTTCTTGGAAGCAACTAAACATTTTGCTATGCGGCAGAATAGAGGCTTTAAGCAGATATTCAGAAACTACAGAAAAATAAGTTACATTTATCACAAAGGAATATAGGACTGAAGAATCTGTAACTATATATAGCAGTGTGATTGTAATGGAGGAATTAATAAAAATTAATTCAGTATAATGAAGACATATTGAGTTCTTCTAAAATTCCAGATACTTGGCTGGGCACTGAGCATAGAAAAGTAGCAAGATAGACTGAGTCTTGGAAAACTTCACCTCATTAAGTTTCAATATTCCAATCATGTCCCTTCTTTTCTGACACAATCTTAATATCAGGTCCTGACTCTGGGTGTATGCGCTGGCTGCTTTCAGGAATATTTTCAAGGGTTTCAATGCCCAGCCCTCTTCATTTGCACCCCGCTGTTATTTGCAGTAACCACTGCTGATGGGGTACAGACAGTAACGGATTAAATTTAGACTTTAACTCAACAAGCTAAATCATTAGCTCATTAACCCAAGTCTATTGGTGTTATTACTACAGCTGAAGGTAATGAAAATGGAGGCGAGATGGAGAGGTTTTTAAAAAGTTAGACGCTGCATTAGCTTGCTCTTGGTCTCCACTTAATTCACACTAATAGTATTTAGCTTAAAACATTGTTGAAGGAACGAAATGAGGGAAAGAATGAAAGCACTTGGCCCAGCGCCTACCACCATAACGGCCGACAGGGCTCTGAGATATTCTTCTAGACGCTACCTGAAGTAGACGGTTGTTAGTGTTGTCATTGTTATTACTACGACTGTGATCAAGTGATCCACAGTGATTCTCAGGAATAGAGGATTGTAGATGTGTTGCTCTTACTGGAATGCACTCTGTTTCTCTATCAAACCTCCATCATAATTTCAGTCTACTAAATCAACCATTCTCATTATACCAAATCCATTGCTATTCAGAATAACATGTAAGATTTGAAAATTAATAAAAGCTTTCCATTTGTGGTCAAAGGCAAAGGAAACGGCAGTGTATTTATTCCCAGGTTGGTAAATTCAATGTTTTGATTCTTAAGCATAGATGGGATGGATGATCAGTTGCAAAGGTTACACAAATATACATATATGTATGGATGTACATATATATATACATCTAACATCGTCTTCCAATAATTCTAATTTTTAATTTTTTTTTACTTTTATCAGTGCATGTTTGCCACAGATAATAATTTTAATTTTAAGACAAAAATTAACTTTAAAAAGTCACATAGATGTTTATAACATAGAAAAGTATGTATATATAAGTCAAGTTTGACAAACTTGTATTAAGTAACAGACAAACAGGCACTGATCTGGATACAACGAGTAAAAACAAGGAAGAAAGCCAGTCTACCTTTGGGTAAGTCTGACAAAAACTGTTTAACACATTCACATATTCACAATGTTTATTTTCAGTGCCTTTCCATATCTCAAACCTGAAGCCATATCTACTATTCCTGCTCTTTCCCATGCCCACAGGTGTAAAAACATTCTTCCTTCAGAACCACTTTTATAACTCTAATTATTCCATTTCTCATGGCCCAACCCTGCTTTAGCCATTCTCATGACTCAGTAGAAGTATATTCATAAATTATTAGTAAAAATTGAATTTTAAATAACAATTGAGGCATGAGTTCATCGATGCAAATTCTATAGACATACTACAATTATAGAAGATAATGTTACATGGTTACTTATATTTTACAAATATGAGATTTTAAAATTATGATAAATTTACAGTGATATTAACTTGGAAGTAAAACAGCAAGAAAAAATGTGAAGGAAAAGATACAAGGAAAGAGGATTCTGAAATACTCTTGTTTGAACAAACAAAGAAGCAAATTACCATTCTCTGAAAAGTTGTCCCCACCTCTTAAGTCTTCCTCTATCATTTAATTTCCATAGCCATGGCTTAAACTAGGCACTGCCTACTTTAGAGGTGAAGTTGAAACCCAGGAAATACGTATGCCTCAACCAAAGTCACATCACTAGTAAACAGCAGAACAGCTCTGTCCCACATCTCTCTGCTTTCCAGAACACATTTTGTTTGCACCATTGAATGCGTATTAAAATTCAGTTATTTGTTATTGTAGTGAGCAATTTTAAAATCTTTTTTGTTTGTTTTGAAAGTTATTAGTGGTTACTACAAGCAATAGTTATTTGCAGCTATCAGACAAGGAGTATTAGTCCGACCCAGTGTCTCATAAAAGAACACAATGGATTACTATGAAATCATCCTTCTATCCAGAGACACCATAAATACTCAGAAGCATCTTGTGTATCGCTGGATTCACACCGCCGAGGAGATATAATAAATATGCAGGGAGAAGACCAAGGCCTGAGGAAGAGGTGAGTCAATCAGTCAAGTGGAGATATAAAAGTCTTTAACACAAAAGCTAACTAACCATGTGCAAAGCACTAGACCAGGCTTGAGGTCTAAGTACCAGAATTTTCTAGGCGAAAAAAACAAGCTGCCTGTTTCTGACTACAGATAAAACATACCCTATATCTACAACCGCATTATGCTAATGAGTCACTCTCTCACTCTCATTCATTTGTTCAACAATCATTAATTGAGCATCTCCCTCATACCACTCGTTCACTGACACAGACAGCGTGTGTCTTTGGAAGCTGTGCATCAAGCGACCCAATGCAGATAGCTCCAGGGCCTAGATCCTGTTGGGGGATGTAGTCACTTGACTCAGAGCTTTACTATTTATTATTTACTTATAACTATACAAGGTGCTACTAAGAAGAATTAGTTCCAAGAAAGAATACAGCTGTGTGGCCTCATCTCTAGGGTCAGGACTTGCTAAGGAAATAAAGCTGAGATTGGAGTTAACCAGACAATGAATCGTGAACTAGGGAGGACAGAGCATTCTAATGGGGAACAACACAGGTTAAAGCTGCCACAGGAAGACCAGAGTCAATAGAGCTTGCACACAGAGAGGCATGGGGGCAGGGGAAATGGGGCTGAAAAGATCAGAGGACATCCTCCTGGGCCACAAGGAGGAGGGTTGGAATTTATATTGTGAGCTGAGCAGTAAGAAGTCATTGCATTAGCACTGCCTGGGTAAAGCTATATAAGTGTTTATTCTGTTTCTCAAATCAGGGTGAGTGGAAGCCATAAAAATGACTCACGCAGATAAATTACTTACAAAATGAGTGAGGCCCTTGACATTTATCAAATCATCATAATAAAATTATAATTCCTCTTACACCAATTTGAAAAAAAACCCCGAGGCTCAGTAACTTGACTGAGATCAGTTTCTAACCTACAGAATGGGCAAGATGCAATTTAACCTCACTCTTGACTCTAATCTTTGCCCTCTTTCCCTCTGAATCTCCTTCTTATACCCATTTCCTCTCATAAAGAATTTGTTTTTTCCTCTCACTGAGTCATCTTCTTCAGCTGCTCTTCACACCAGCCACATTCTGATGCGAGAAAAGTGGCCGGTCTGCTTTGCTCACTGCTGTTTCTCTAGGACTGAGCTGATTTCCTGGCACATGTTCCAAGTCCAGCACTAAATATTTGTTGGATGAATTCCAGTGTTGTTTCCTTCACCATCTGCTTTCTGTTTCCCTCAGTGCTATCTGCTACTTCTATGCTAATAATTATTTACCAGTTCACATTGTTAGCACTAGCTTCTAACTGGAGTTCCACACTGGTGTTCCTGGATGTCTTTTAAAGTCTTGCCAACACTTCAAATTTAACTCATTCCTCTACTTGCTCAAACACCTTGTGCCGGTCTTAATTTACTAAAAAAACGAACCACATTTCTCCCAGGAATTTCATCTCCAAGTCTGACACATCTTCCTGATCTTTTTGCTCCTTGCTTTCAATACTGGTCAGCTCTTCACTATTTGTGAGCAAATATTCGACATACAAAATTTAAAAGAGGAAGGATTTACTTAGCTTACAGTTTCAGGTTTTGGCTTGTGGCTAGCCAGGTCCAAGACAGAAACATCGCAGTAGGCGGAAAGCTATAAAAGAAGGAAAGCTGCTCATTTCAGAAGAAGCAAGCACACAAGACCCAGAGAGGAAGGGGCCGGGGCAATATACAACCTTCAAAGCCACGTCTTCAGTAACCTTCTTCCTCCCACTGGCCTGGTTTCCTCACAGCCATTCAGCTATGAACTCATCGTCGAATTAATCCCATTGTCTGTGTGGGACTGTAGACTGCTTCACATTTAAATAGTAACATTCTCATTATCCAAATAACTCAGAAGTGAAACGGTATATGATACCCAATGTAATATGAACTTTTCTAGCAACCCACATAGTTAAATATTTTCCGTCTCTGTTCTAATTCCAGAGCGCACCTCCTCAGGCCTTTCTGTTTCCTTTTCTGTGTGTATCATTGGGGCTTCATCCTACTTGGGTCCTTCCACCCCCCACTCCAAAATCCCTGTTCAGATCAACTATCTTGTGGGTACCATAACTTTCCTGAGGACTTAGGAGTATCACACAGCAGACAGCATGTGTCAGTTTCTGATACTATCACAAATGCCTGAATCAAGTTATAAAGTGTTTATTTTGGCTCACAGTTTTGGAGATTCCACTTCATGTTAACTGACCAATTTCTTTGGGTCAATAGTAAGGCAGAACACCATGGCAGGTACACAGGGGTGGATCAACACTGCTCAACGCCTGGACAGATGGAGGGCCAGGGTCCCACAACCCCTTCCTGGGTACATCCCCAATGCCTGGAGACCTCCCACTAGGTCCCACATTTTAAAGACTACCCACCTCCCAGTAGCACCACTCCAGGAACAAAGCTTTACTTCATGGATCTCTAGGAAACTTTCAAGATCCAAAACAGAGCAGACTAGTAGGAGCTGGCTTCCCAAACCTGTTGGCACTCTCTCTTCCAGCCTGGCCCTTTCCACAGCTCACATACTGTGCTTGGCAACTTCTCCTCTACATTTAGTATCCACATTCCACCCAGACTCCTAGTGCTTCTTCTTGGTGAGTGGCATCAGTAGACCAATATGCCTTGTCTACATCCATGGGATCTTAGCGAACTAGTATTTTCTACTTCATTACAACCGCTTGGGCACTGATTCTTCTTTATTCCTTTTTTTTATAATAGGTTCACATTTTCATTTATTCCATCATTACTGCCATTTGTCCCACTATTGACCCTCAGGAAAATCACTTTCTGCAAACTTTCATAACTTCTAGCTATGTCCCTAGACCTACACCCTGTGATGGTAATGGCCTAAGAGTTATCTTCCAAACATGAGTTTGCCCACACCACGTGCAAATCCAGACTCATTAGCATGATACTTAAGACCCTCCACAAACTGGTATCATCCAATACTTCCACATCTTAAATCTACACTTCTACTGTATGTTGCCACCTACACAGCTTGCAAAATGTTGATCATTCAAATTGTGACCATCCCTCTTAAAACCAATACGTCTATTGTCCTTTCATATCTTTCCCTCTCTTTGCAAATGTTTTGTTTTCTCACTTGGTGTCCAAATATTAATATTTATAGCCTTTGAAAATGCTATTTCACTCTTTCACGAAATCAATGCTAAATCTGCCTTATTTCAGTTCCTGTTTGTTTTTCTTTTTTCAGTACGTTGCACTATCTCTATTATAGACTCTTCTCGGCTACCTTAACATACATTAGAACTTTAGAGTCGCCACTTTGCATTTCTTCCCACTGTATTTTAAGATCTGCAAAGTCATAAAGGGTATTTCATTGCTTCTTTGAATCCTAAAAGTCCTTAACACATACTAGGAACTCAAATATTTTCAGTATTATTTGTTTAAAATACGGTATACTCTAGATGATTTTCCTTATTTCTAATACCTGTGATAGAAATACTGTCAGCTCAATTACCTTTAAGAGCAGAGTTGTTCCTACCAAAATCAACTTCAAAGTTTAATGTTATAGAACTTCTGTTTTTACTTTTCCACATCTGTGGGGGACAGAACATCAGGAGAGAATTTGTCAGGGCAAAGGGGCTTTGAAAAGTAGCTTCAGTGAAAATGTCATACAGACATCTCCATGGTTTGAAAATTCCACCTGAATGGTTAATCTGTAGCTGAGCCAGTATTTTGAAAATACAAAGATGACTTCTGGTAAAATTACAATTTGCTATAGGAAAATATAAATAGATACACTGCAGAAACAAGTGAGCAGTTTGCATTTGTTTTCCATGTTGGACAACTCTAGTTCTTCTACTTGACAAGATCATGTTCATTGTATCTAATTTGCTCCTGGTTCCCCATCAACAAGCACACTGTGTATATCATATGTTCCTTGCTTAATGAATCACATTTAAACTTTCAATCTTCTCTAAAACCTCATTTACAGCCTAAATTTATAGCCGACTGGATATAGTTGACTCAGCTCTCCCTGACTCCTGTGGCTTTCTGATTTCACATTCAGTGTGGGTTAGATGGATGATAAATAGGTTTCTGAAACTCGGATTTCAGCTTTTTAATCTGTTCTCACTCTCAACCTTGAAGATTTCTACCAGGCAGACATGGCTTTGGCAGTCTAAATACTTCAAACTTGTTTTCCACTTTACCTGTCTACTAGAGTATTGCCCTTAAATCTACAGTTCTTAATATAGTTTGAACCACATAGTCATGGCCCATTTCTGAAGATTTCCTCTTTCTTTGACCTGGTATTATAAAGGGGGTGAGAGCAAACATCAATTCCCAAAACAGAAATTAAACCTATTAGGCTTGCTTGTTACTAATGTATTTTTCTCCTTTTCTTTCCCATATTAAAAATGATGCACTAACTTATAATATTTTACATGAATATGACAATTCAAATCTCACACATTTCACATAACAGATTAAACAGTCCTAATCTGAAAATTTAAAATCCAAAGTGTTCCAAAATCTGAAGGTTTTCGAGCACCAACAGTGACAAAAGTCTGCACAAAATGTACACAAACTTTGTTTCAGGCACAAAATTATTTAAAATATAGTATAAATTTACCTTTAGAATATAAGCTATACATGAAATGAATTTTGTGTTTAGACTTTGATCCTATCCCTAACATATCTCATTATGAAGATGCAAATATTCTAAATTCTACAAATTCCAAAATCAGAAAGACTTCTTCTGGTCCCAAGTATTTTGGATAAGGAACACTCAACTCATAACACATTTATTCTAGTAATTTACCTTTTACTCTGTGGGGAGTAGATGGGGGACTGAGAGGAGTATTTGGGTTCTTCTCTATCTTCAGTTCCCTGCATTAACAGATGTGACTCTTACTCTGATATTTCAAGGAAAAACAACACTTTAAAATGTTAAAATGTGACTAAAATAAAGTTTATAAGTTCTTCAACGAGTCACTTGATGCTAAAAAAAAAGACAGTTTTAAGATACACAGTTCATTCTGTAAGAATATTTGCAAGCTACTGAAAATTGATGATATATGCATTACACTGTTCCTTTCAAGTTCCTTCTTTGAAAAATAAGTGCATTTGATATGGAGGTAAAAGAAGCATGCAGTTGTTAAGATTAACGTCTTTGGTGATATCTTTTCATAGGGCTCAATAAACATTATGGATATGATTTTTCCTTGCCCCAATATCAAAAGTACTTTGGCAGAATAGAATATGACAGTACTTGAATAGTTTAGCGGATAAGGAATTGCACCCATTTGCAGTATCTCTCATGTTCCACAACCGGCAAGCCTCATAGATACTTAACACTGTGCTTTAGGAAGATTATCCTGGTAAACAGCAGAGTATGGAATAGCAGCAAGCTTTCTATGCATGTGAGTTGAGTGGGGGTCATAATCCTTAGATGATACCTTTTTTCAGTCCCTCTAATGTCTGATCACAGCTCTGCCCTCGACCTCCCCACACAGATATTAACCAAAAAGGCAGATTATCAGTGTGTGATCATAACTACCTGTATCAGATTCACATTGGAAATTTGTTAAACATCAAAATTCATGAATTCTGCGCTATATAGACACTGTATTAGAACTTTTTATTCTCTAAATTTAAAATATTACTCTCTTCCTAAACCTGTAATGTATGGAAGAAAGTATGCAACTCTTAACCAGTTGATCAAAATCTTGAAAGGATCCCACCACCACACTGTGGACTTCAAGCGTTTTTTTTATCTTCTTTCATCTGCTTTTGCTCCAAATTACTTTAATTCCTTTGTCTGGCTCCAATAGTAATAATAACATTGATCACTGCTTTCTCCATAATAAATGCTTTCTATAGCAAACCTTCTTTTATAAATTCTGTTTGAGTTGTCTGTTGTGAGAAAGAACTGGTGTATTTTGGGGAAATTCTGTGCGATACCAGCTCATGTGTGGAAATGTTCACTCATATGGCAGGTGACGGACACTCTAGAAAGGAAGGCAATGAAGTTCATGTCATTGATCCCTATTCACTTTATAGATCCATGCGAATTCCTTTAAAAATATGATGCCCCCCCATGTCCCTAATATTTAACTTGAAAGGGAAAGTGAAAAAAAGAATACATAAAGTAAACCAAGAAGAGTTTAAATATTTGTGTCACATTACTCAATAAAAAATACTTTATATGACCACAAATAAATATAAACAGATGTTTTACACATGCTTTTATCTCTTTGTAGTATACAGAACATATAAATAATTACTGTGGAAATCAAGCCCCCACACTATATTTGGTGGTCTTGCAGAAAAAAAAAAATTAAATTAGCTGCCTGGAAAGAAAAGTAAGAAAAAAGAAAAGAAAATGCTAAAGATACCCAAAGATTCTGCTGAGAGGCAGTTTCAGTTTACACAGTGAAACAATGAGGGTACAGACAGCAGGGATTCTAGATATGAGCTATTCAAGTCCAACCAGAGATTTACAGAAACACTGTCCTTCAAGGAGAGGCATCACTGGAGCCCCAGGGTGGGAAAGGGAAAGCTAACTAGTTGTAGGAAGCTTTGAAGGAGGATGGGACCACAGAGAGGCCACTCTGAGCTTTGATGAAGGAAAGAATGGGCTGAGCACAAAGTGCTTTTCCAGCCATTCTACCAGAACATCATAAATGCTCTGAGTTTTGCAAGCACATGGAGGCCATAATAACTGCAGAAAAGCAAATCTTGAATATAGCAGGGAACAGCAATCTGTCTCCTTTCCATCTAAAAGAATGAAAAAGGGACAATGGTGAAGACAATTAACCTGTAACCAAAGCAGGGGCAATTTCCAGGGTTGAGAAATAGAAGGAGTCATGAGGGAAAACTCGAGGGCGACAGGTTTGTAGTGCTGGTAAATAACAAGTGTGAACAGATTTGTCAAAACTCATGGAAACATACACCGAATTTCCATGTATTTTATTGTATGTAATCATATTCAGTTTTCTAAGCTCTTGTTAAATGCTTTTATTCAATATTGAGAGGTTACTTTCAAAGTTTTTAATGAAATAATGGCAAACAGATCCCAAGAAAACTTGCAGAAAGGATTCAGAGAACTTATTCCAGTAGATAGAAGGTGTTATTATAAACATATAATGAAAGTTTGGGGCAAAGAAATACAAACAGAAATGGAATGGAATAGTTTAGAGGGAGAACCTCACATACATAGGTATTTGATCTATGAAAAAGTAACACAGTAAGAGGGTAAAGATGACCTCAAAAATAAATTAACAGATAGCCAAGCAGGAGATATGAATCTGAAATGCTGCTTTATCATCAAAATCACAAATATCTTCCTGCTGGATTGCAGAAATGTGAAAAGTAAAACAATAAAACTTTTAAAAGATAAACAAATTTTACTACCTTAGCTCTGGCAAAGATGTGTCTATTAGAAGACAGTATGAAAACAATCAGCTAAAAATTCCAAATTGAAAAGATACACCAAAAAATAAGTTCAAAGATTGCAAATAAAAGGAAATACACAAATGCTAGGATCATTAACTGCAAAAATTACAAAGGAGAAGACCAAGTGTAAAAACTGAATTATTTATAAAACTAAATAAACTTTTATCAAGAAATATATAACTAGCCAAACCTGGTGACACATGCCTGTAATGCTAGCACTCTGGGAGGCTGAGGCAGGATAGCAAGTTCCAGCATGGGTAACTTAGTGACTAAACAAGATGCTCTCTCAAACTAAAAAATAAAACAGGCTGGGGGTGTAGCTCAGTGCAAGGGCCCTAAGTTCAATTCCTGGTATCACCAAAACAAAACAAAAACAAAACAAAACAAAACAAAAAGATAAAACTTATATGGGACAGACAGAAAGCCAGATCCTGAAATCTAAAATCTTAATTTGTATGGAAGACGAAACAGTCTAGATAGCTGAGACATTCCTGAAAATAATAATCAGGCATGGGGAATTACCTTGAACAGTAGAGTTTCATTTTAGTGCCATCTTTATTGATGAAGTAAGGTAGTGATATGGACACTAAAATATCAATGAAAAGGAATAGCACCCAGAAACGGAACACCCACACATAAATACAGCCAAAATTGTAGATCATTAGGTAGAAACGACTACATTGAAAGATGTTAATAGATCCTGCACCTCACACATCCACTACCCATGAGTACACACAAATTCCACATAGAAGAAAGATTCAAAACTGAAAGAAAAATATGGAATCTAAAACATTTCAAAGGAAATATAAAATAGTTTTAGAGTTTGTGCTTAGAAAGTACAAATCAAAAAGGAGGAGTTTTATACCTTCAGCTGTAAAAGGTATGAGAAATTCTGTTTATCAAAAGACACTCAAGAACTAAAGTACAATGGAGCCACGACTCGAAGGAGCTATGCTGAACACATCCAGCTGGCAAAGGCGGAGGGTCTAGTTTTTCACGAATCCTGCTCATCAGTAAAGAGTCACCTTAACCCAAAATGGACAGATGTGAACAAATATCTTTACAGAAGAAAAGTCTTGAATAAAGATACAAATGCAAATTACATCCTTCTCACCCATCAAGGAAATGTTTACTTTGTAAAAACTTTACATTTATCTGATTTGGCAAAAAATTTAAAAGCGCTTTCATCCACTTCTGGAGAAAAGAAAAATTTATAACAAATACTCTAAAAATAATTTACTTAATAAAGCCAAAGATACACATACCTAAAACCCAGAAAGGCATACACAGTGCTCATCACAAGTTTACTCATAATGAAATGCACACACACACACACACACACAACTGGAAACCACCTAATATTCGTTACAGGTAGCTGAACAAACAAATCAAGATGATTCCCGCAACGGAATCCTCCTCAGATGTAAATACAGATGGCCTATAGCTATATATGTCTACACAGCTATTCTTATTGTGTTAAATAAGAAGAGCAAGGGATCCAAGAATACACAGTTGGTTTCATTTATTTGTGTTCTTAAAAGACAACTAAAAAGCATACAGTTTATAAATACATATGTTGCCAGACTATAATGAATATGAATGACGTGACAGGAACACAAAGAAGCTAGTTGTTATCTCTGAGAGGGATGCAGGAGGGACGGAGGAGGATGGAGAGGACGAAGGAGGATGTATTTGGGGACACCCAAAAATCTATGCTTCAGAAATACTGAAAATACTCCTCGGAGGTAGTTTCAAATAAATCCTTTTTCCTTAGAAAAAAACAAAAAACTGAAAATATTCTAAAGCTAAATAATTGCTTCATATTATTAATATGCTTTAAACTGTCCCTACTCCCTGTATAGGTCTTTATGTGATGTATTTTATTATTGAAAATATGATACTATTGAAATCTCAAAAATACAAAACAAAAACCATTGCTCTTGATATAACCAGGACTGTTCTCTATTTAAAGGAAGTTTCAATTTTACTTATCAGCAGTACTTAATCACATAATTTTAAACAACAAAAAAAAATTAAAAAGATTTTTCTGGACTAGAACTTGTTTACCTTTGTTTATAATGACAAACGATTCCAGGGCATGTGCTTTATGCTCACATTAATATGCGATAAGTAGACTTTATGAATTCTATCAAAAATCCATCTAAATCTCTGCTTTTGACAGTCACTATACAGTATCCTGTTGAGTTTCTACATCATTTTCATGTGCCCTGTAATTACTGCCCATCCAAATTTTTCCAACTGCTTAAAATATTCCTAACAAACCTTCACTTTTCAGAGATTAACTAAATAAAGCCAAGCTCTGTGCCCAGGAGGGAAGAACTACTGACAATTCTTTGCATATGTGATTGCTTTCGAGTAGCACAGATTTAAAGTGTTACAGTAATCACCCCAGTACTGGATGCCAGGGCAGAAAAAGCCCCACAGTTCATTGACTAATTTCGTTTATGCCCAGAGTCCCTTGCCTCATCTCTTGCTCTGTAAGAGCCCTCCAGGAACACTGTAATGTCCCGTGTGTTTCATGTGCCTTTGTGCTTGCTATTTCCTTTCTTAGAATCCTCTCCCTTGGAGTTTTACTTGCTGGCTTCTTACTCTTTTAAACTTTCTTGGGCATCACCTCCTCCTGAACACCTTCCTGGGTAGTCCTAAGTTTAAGCCGATGGTCTTCAACGTGAGACCTCTGCTCCAGCAGTAGAAGTGTGCTCTGGGGTTGGTTAGATATGCAAGCTCTTGGGTGCAGTTCTAGATGCAGCGGATCAGGCCCTCTGATGGTGGGCCCAGCAGTCTGAGTCGATCCTTTGAGTGATTGTGATCCGCACTAAGATATGAGAATCACTGGATTTGGTACGATCTTTGTGTTTCCACGTGAGCAGTGTCTACTCAGCTGTGTTATGGCTGCAAGCCCCATTATACCGTAATCACACATTTGCCTGCCTCTCTGTGTTATGAGACGCAGAGGTACAGACTGTCTTACGTCCGTATTCACAGTACCTGGCTCATGGGAGACATTCGGGAAATGTTTGTTAAACCTTAAGAACTAAAATGTTTTAAAAGATGGCAGAAGACAAGGACAGACTACTAGCTGGGGGCATGGGGAGCCAATTTCTGACAGAACTTTCCAAACCCTCTCTGAGAAGTGAGGTGTCATCTTAGGGAAACTTTCTTCTCTTAAATGAAACAAAAAAATATGCAAACATGAGCCCTGGTTTTCAGCTAGGTGCACCTAACTAAAAGTGTGGCAGGCAGATGATAAGTCAGAATTCCCAGGGAATTCATTCTAGTTAAAGGCCTAGATGGTGCCTGAAGGTGGAAATCCTACTGCTGTCTTTTTCTTCTGTCATCTCTGATGACACGTGGATCTGTGAATCCCAAATCCACAGGAGGGGACTTCTGCAGGGAAAGCCACAAGTGGGGGTGCGGTGGGGTGTCAGGGTGATCTGGAGGTTGTTCGAGTCATGGCCCAAATGACTGCAACCATCCACACAGCTCGGAACCAGACAGGTGTGATGTGGAAACTGTGATGAGGATGCACTGAAGTTCCCACAGGCCAGCAAAGATAGAGAACATGCTAGAAACAAAAGAGACTACGAAATTCAGCAATAAACATAAAGAGCTTGGTTTGGGGCCTATTCGTAATTTTTTAAATAAATAAATTTCTTTTGAGAGCAGGATACGTAAGGATTTTACAAGCAAGGTGGAAAACAGGTGAGAGTGCGCCATATAGAAGCTGAGGCCCAGGCCACAGAAGCAGTTCGGGTCAGAAGTTAAGCAAACAATTAAAAGATAAAATCTAGGTTGCTGAAATATTATCTCCTTAATGAGTGTATGAGACCATCAACCCTAGAAATCAGATTGTGAATGTTACTAAAGCACGAGCTTATTAAAGGCAAGGGTTATCTTTCAAGTCTAGTTTTAGAATTTCTATGGCCTTCGTTTTATTCATTCAACAAATATTTTCTAGGCATTACATACCAGGCACTGTGGTAGGTGCTAAGGTCCAAAGAACCGGGTTGGATGTAGCTAGTACCCTGAATGAGATCACAGACAAGCAGATAGGGAGATGGGTACCAGGCTTGTACTCGTCTTCACTTCTCACTTTAATACCCAGTGAAGGCCTCACAGCCTCCTACCACTTCACTAGTGCTCCTCAAACTTCATTACAGTGTACTCTTTCTCCAAAAATAAGACCTAGCCGGAAAATAATCAGCCTTGAAAAACAGAGATCAAAAATGCCAGTCGCCGGAGGCTGAGGCAGGATGATCAACATGAGTTTGACACTAGCCTGGACTACACAGTACATACAAGACCAGCTTGGGCCACACAGCAAGTTCAAGGCCTGAATTGCAGAGCGAGAGCCAGTCTCAAAAAACAAACAAATATACCAGCCCAGATCAGCCTGTCCTCCTCTTACCTACCTTACAGAGTAGCCACCGAGCAAGATAGTATGGATGACAGGTAGGGTAACGGTGAGCTGATCCGGGCTGGCGTTACTGAGCTCTAGTTTTCAAGGCTGATTATTTTCCAGCTAGGTCTTATTTTCAGGGAAATGTGATAGTGAACCTGCGATCTGTGACATTTTGGACAAAAACACATGTAATTAGTTTTTACCTTACTGAAAGCAAAAATTTATACTTTTTTTTTTCTTGGTGCTGGGGATCGAACTTAGGGCCTTGTGCTTGCAAAAATTTATACTTATTAAAACAGAACCTCATATTAGGATTATATGTTTGTTCATTATTCAGTCAGCTAAAATTTATGGAGTGCTTATCACATGCCAGGCGCTATGCTAAGCATGAGGCCCCATGACAGGCCTGGCTCCTTCTGTCCCATAAACAGCTCACAGAGACAAGCAGTACACCGGGAAAGAACTAAGATCACAGAGCAAAGAGGAAGAAAGCCTGTACTACAGACAGGATGATGCATCAAAAACACCTCAGCGACGAGGCCGAATTGTGAAGAATGAGGGACTGCTTTCCTACAGACAGGAGGGAAGAAGCACAGGAAGTGAGTGAGCCCAGAAAAAAGAAGCCCATTGGATTGAAGGAGACCTCTAGACATGGCTAGTAGCTATGGCTGGCAGATTTGGTGATTGCTAGAGGACAATAGTAAATGAGTTAGCTGGAAAGGGCATGTACTCCAGGCTAGGCATTTCACATTTATCCTGCAGGCAAGTAAGTGTTACTGAATGACCTAACAAAGGAGTGACTTACTTAAGTTGGACTTTCAACACATCACACAAGTATTGGAGGTCTTCGGGATAAGGTTCTGATGGCAGGCATTAGCTAGAGACCTAAAAACACTGTGAGGCAGAGAACAAGGTCATTGGAACTTTATGAATTTTGATGCCACAACATGGTGCCAACCCCACTTTTCTCTGGCCTCAGGTAAGGATAGGCCCTCAGGACTGGGCACAGTTAGCAAGCCCTGAGTGGCAACCTGATAAAGCCACGACAGTCTAAGAGTGCCAGGCTGATCATGTACTGGGCTGTCCTGTGTCTCTCTGTGCATCATTTGTACCTCTCTGTCCAGACACAGAATCTGTTCATCTCCATGTCTGTCACTGATCCACGCTTTACACACATTGACAGCACATCTTACTTAGCTCGTGTCTATGATTCCTTCCACCTGACTGACATGCACAAGACCCATCAGTTTTGTCTTCAGTGTTGGTAGGCAGCCAGTCAGCTTTCCAATTTATATGAGGAGGCTGCAAGGTTCTGAAAAAGCTCATGTCTTATCAACCTTTCAAAATCAGCCTCACAATTCCCAAAATATAGGAAACAAAATTAAATCTTTGCCTAAGATATCTGTACTCTAACAACATAACAAAAAAAAATAGCACTTCTCCTTTAGATTCATGTTGTTGATCTCTCATAAGGAAATAATACATCCTGGCAAGATGGGGAGGACAAAAGACAAAAAAGAATAGAAAAAAAGCAACTTGATTGACTACAGCTTCATCAATCAATCAACTGGTACAACCAACTCAGTTGCTCACAGCTTGATTAATTGACTATAAGGTCTGTTGCAACCAACCGAAGCTCTATTGCATGACTGAACCCTGCACTGCCTTGGTCTGTGTCCAGTCCACATCCATGGCCTCCCACAGTTTTCACTCAACATTAGTAAATATCATACAGCGAACGTTTAAAATAATGAATTCAGTTTGAGTTCCAAGTCCAAATTTCAAGTATTAATGAGAAGTGATCACGCTATTCCCAAATTGCCGAGTATAAAGTTAGGGAAGGAACCAAGTTTAAACAGACCATAAAGTGACACAGAGGACCCCTGAGCAATCTACAGCCCCCAAAAAAAGACCAGTAAGTAAATGAGACAGTGCTGGCCTTCTGAGCTAAACCCCAGTTTCCTAAATGGAAGTCCACACCTTTCTCCTGCAGATTTCCCCAGGCCCCATACTGCTCTGTCCTTCCTTATCTAATTCGCATCGGTATGCAGAGTTTTTTAAGATTACCCCCCCCCGCACCGCAATAAATGTGTTCAGAAAGGACACATTTCTCTCTCTAGGAATGAAAGAATTTTTACAACTGGGCTTAGTTATCAGATAACCAATCAAATGGGGTTCAGGATGTCATTTGAGTTGTGGGGTTAACTAGTTCACAAAAGAAAAAATAATATTTCATTAATATTCTTACTCAACTTTGCTGCTGGTGAAATGCTGGCTTCCTTTTCTGTCAGCTGGTATCCCAGCTACATGAATATTATTTAGTACAGCAAAAGGGTGGTTAGAGCTTTCCAATAATCTGTAGTGTTGCAACACAGCAGCAGCTCATTGCTCAAACATGCATTCTGGTCACATTTAAGTATGTTTAGAACTAATTTAAATTTTTGAGTTTGTCTTTCACAAGATCTGAGCTGAAAGAATGTCTTCTCCATTTTATCTTCAACCTCTTATTAAGTCAGACTAAGAACTCAAGCTGTGCCTTCTAGTTACACTTGTCACCTCGTATCTCTATTAATGGTGGCTAGCCACCACTTAGCAGTGCTATTTTTAAAAAGCACTGCTTTTAAGAAAATATTCTAGCGGTTTATTTATAATACAAATTTACAATTTTTATAAGTATGAAATAGGTGAAATGCAAATTTTTTTCCCATTAAATGATGCTACAATTAAGTCAAAAAAAGTTACTTTAGCAGTTTACCAGAAGAAATTAAACACTCAGGTGAAATAAAGAAAATGCCATGAACTACTTAAGTATCTCAATTCTATAGACTAAAGAAAAGCAAGGCAAAGAAAACATTTCCACTCACAGGCAAAAAAAAAAAAATAGTATTGAAAATAATTTACTGGTAATGGTCTAGTCAAGCAAAACTGGATAATATAAGGCTGTAATATTATCTATCACTGAATTTTACATCTATAATTTTTCACAGAGCAGATCATTTCTAACATATGGTCTTTTTCTAAGGTTCTAATAATATATTAACGGTAAATTTAAGAAGCTGTAATTGTGAAATTATTTATTTAGAATAGGTGGTTTTGCTAATTTTCCCTACTGTGAAAATATAGTTAAACCAAATCTACTTCAAGGACAGAATTTGTCTCCTACAGAATTTGGGGAGAAGAGATTTTCTATTCCATATGTAACTTGGCCAAATGTAGAAAAACCATTATTTCTTCTCTTTAGGACTCTTACACGAGATGATTAAAAATAAACAGTAGCACTACCGGAGAGAATATTCAATGTGATGTTAGATGATTTAAACCACTTGGCCTTAAGAGATCGTTTCGAAAGTTCTTTAGCCTCAACTTCTAATTGATAACATTTCCCCTTCAGAATACTTAAAAGGTTGAAATAAAACAGATAAGACAGTGTTAGCATTTATGAAATAACATACATATTTGTTTGAACATTAGTATCTGGATGAGCAATCAATATTGAAAAGTTGAGTATATTATGTAAACAGTTCATTGGAAGAAGTGTGCGGGAAGAGAGGAAGGCATTTTCCACAAACTATGAAAGCTACAGATAAATCCTTTTGCTATCTACGACTGTTATCCAGTATTCTATCACAGTAGTAAAATAACTACTGATCAGCTTAAGTATTTATTTTGACTCACCGTTTCGGGCTTTCTGTCCACCACCAGCTGGCTCCATTGATTCTGGGCCTGTGGAGTTGCAGAGCGTCGCAGGAGGCGGCATGAGGAAGAGCGAAGCTGTCCCCTCACAGAGGCTGAGAAGCAGAAGACACCGGAAGAGCTGGGTCCCAACTTCCGCTGATGAGCGCGGCCCTGGACCTAAGGCCACTTCCTTCCTTCGGGCTTTATTACTTCGCAGTTGTCTTAACCAGCTGAGGGTACTTTTGTCCAATTGGGATGGAGTCTGCAGCTGGCAAAGTGCTGCTCCCTGGAGCTCAGTGGGTGCAGGGGCTCTCAGCCTGCGGGGCCCCAGCTCTGAGCTGTGCGTGCCGGCGTCTCTTAGCTCTTAGTGTTGAAGTTTTGACCATTACACCCCCCAGCTGCTTCTGGCCACCCTTGTCGGCTCCACTGCAGCCAAGGCTCCTGGGCCCCGTTGTGGCTTTCTAGAACTCAGCCACAGCCTTTGCTGCCTTCCTGGGGTGTGCCACCTCGGCCTCTGTTCTCCTCCATCACTCCCTTGGGTTTCAAGCGTCTCTTCCACCTGTGACTTTGGACCTTTGGCCTCAGCCCCCACCTCCTCTTTCTCCACCATGGGTCTTGGACCTCTGGCTCCCGCTCAGCTTTCGACTTTCACCAGCATCTTCAGGCCGTAGTGCTCCTCAGCTTTGGCTTCTGTTGGTGGCTTGGTCCAGCTGGGCTTCTGCCACAGCTTTGCAGGATCGGCCTTGGTCTTCGGTCTCCGCTGCCACAGTGTTACCACCTTCACTTCAGGGTTACCCCCTCAGGGTTGCCGAGACCTTTGAGTGCAACCTGCTGGGCCCATTCTACCGCAGATAAAAATCACATGCTCTAATACAGGTGCCACTGCCCGAGGGAGCCCTCCTGTCTCTATTGATGAATCTCAGTACATACAGGCCAGGTGTGTGAGGAAGCTGCTTCTAGGGAGGAGGAGCCGC
>PVJO010018209.1:0-37258 GCA_004026905.1 Hystrix cristata | reverse complement strand
CTTGTTTGAGTATAAGTTCATGAAGTAGGTGTTGATGATCCTTTGGATTTCTAATGGGTCAGTTGTGACTTCACCCCTTTCATTTTTTATTGCATGAATTTGGGTCTTTTCTTTCCTTTTTTTGATCAGGTTGGCTAGGGGTTTGTCTATTTTGTTTAGTCTTTCAAAGAACCAACTCTTTGATTCGTTGATTCTTTGTTTTGTTTTCTTGGTCTCAATTGCATTGATTTCAGCTCTGATCTTAATGATTTCCTCTCTTGTATGAGCTTTAGGTTTATTTTGTTCTTCTTTTTCTAGTTGTTTGAGCTTCAACATTAAGTTGTTTATTTGAGCTCTTTCTGTCTTCTTGATGTGGGAGCTCAATGCTCCCCCCGTAGCTCTGCTTTCATTGTATCCCATAAGTTCTGGTATATTGTATTATCATTATCATTTAACTGTCAATTTTGAAATATTCTGTAACTCTATCTCTTTATCAAGTTAACATAATGTAAAAAAGAAGAACTCTTGCATTCTTGGATCACATTTCTTTAGTTCTTTATTTAAATGCTTTAGTAGAACTCTAATGCTATAAAATCAGCTTTTGTTGTAGTATGGGAAAGTTATTAAGCATATAAATTGCCTTTTGAGTGTGGCAGCAACAATTTTGCATTTGATTCAAATAATAGTTTTAATTTAAGAATCAAACATTAAGTGGTATAAAGCAAACTTCCCTTTCATGCCTTTCATGGACGTTTTAGATCCACTCTTGACTCCTCCCAGCCTGCTATGTACCCTGGTGGGCTGGCCTCAGGACTGCTGAGTAGACTCTCTTGCCCTCTGACCCCCGGTTGAATTCAAACAGTTGGAGACCCTGTTGGGAGATCAAACCATCCAGGGCAGTGTTGAGGGGAGTGTGAGGTCAGAGAATTTATCCACTGCCTCCCTGGTCACAGTGGTTTGATTGTATCAATTGGATAAAGACCACAGCTCTAATCATTCAGCCTTTTTCATACAACTATCTTTACAGGATTCTGGTTCTGTCAGGTTCATTTCAGGGTATTGAAATATAGATGCTCCTCATTTTACAGTGCGATTGTATCCTGATAAAACCATTATATATTGAAAATATCATAAGTTGAAAACACATTTACTGTACCTGAGCTACCAAACCTAATAGCTTAATTTAGCCTAATTTAAATGCTCAGAACACTTACATAAGCAAAACCATCAAACACAAAACCTAGTGTACTGTAAACTAGTGAATTCATGTAACTTATTGCATAACTGTATCCAAAAATGGTAACAGTGTTTCACCCTGGGATCTTGTGCTGTCTGGAAGTTGTATTTTGCTGCTAATGTCCAGCATTGTGACAGAGTATTATATTCTATCTGTTAGGCTGGGAAACAATCAAAATTCAGTATTTGATGTATGGTTTTCTACTGAATGTGTAAGGTCTTTGTACCATGTTAAAGTCAAAGAAATCATTAAGTTGAACCTACTTAAGTTGGGGGTCATCCTTGCTGGTTTCTTTAAACATTGCTCCATATTTGTAAATAGCATTTTTATTAAACTGCTCTCTGTTGCCCAGTTATGCCACCTGCTTCTTACCTATTCTGATAGAACTGCAGGTTGTCGTACCTAAGGAGTTCAGTCTAGGTATTTAGCCAATTCTTAAAGGGAAAGTGTTTTGCTAATAATAAGCGTACAAATAATATTTGTAGTATTATCTTGTATCTGGGAAATGACTTCTTCCCTCTCCTTTCACTGAAGCAGGTACAGTCATCAGTAATATTCCTTTTGTAGTTCCCCAAACCAGCCATACATCACATACAGTATTTTTCCTTCCCTATCTCCCTCAGGTAGTATTTGATAGCAGGTATTTCTTTAGGTAGTTATTTTTAAATGTATTTGTAAAGTGCCTAGATTTATGAAACAGGAATAAAGCAGTGAATAGATAATAGACAAAGTGCTATATACTACTGGAGGTTCCCAGTTTTAAAGACGTAAACAAATATGAAGAAAGTAACTTAAATTAGTGCTAAAACCATTGAAAACAGAGTGGTGTTAATTGACAGAAAGTACCTGAGCTATAGGAAGTAGTTATTTTTGGTAGAGAAGGCTGACAGCTCTTCTGTGGTTGTGTCTGAAATAAGAGCAATATAGTTAGAAAACCAAATACATAGGTGGCAAGCTTGGTTTATTTTTTTTTTTTTTGATTAGGAAAACTAACACTGATTTATCTTATGTCCAGAGAGTTGGCCATTCAAACTTTTCTCTATTGGAGGTTGCAGGCTAATATTTTCATAGAAAGTACCTTGGATGTGATAGTACTTGGCTGCCACTCTGGAGTGTTACATTGTTGAGAATTAGTAAGAAAGAGATGAGTTTGTATTGGAAGCTGTGGAGAATGGCCCAGATCAGTCATCTACTTCTACCCAAACAAACAGATTCTAATATAGCTCCTTGTTCTTCAAGACTCAGAGCAGCCATTAGAATATGTGGTACTGTTTTACTCTACCAGAAAAAAGATGTTCCTCTGGGCTGATGATATAGAAGAATGCAAGGCATTCTGCATATCTGGTAAGCAGAATGAGAACTACTTTCCAGCCCCCAAATGTCCTCTGGAGAAGGAGTCTTTGTGTAGTGCAAAAACAGTTCAGCTCTATGTGATGTGTCCCCAATGGCATGAGAGCAGACCTGTGGAGTTAGTTAATATATTCATGAGTGTGCATGAAAAATATGTAGACTGCATAAACATCCACCGTGATATAAACAATGATGCATCCCATAGCAATATTTGATCAATGATGGACCACATCCACAATAGTGCTCCCACAGGATTATCCTGCTTAGTGATGTTGTGGCTATAGAAATGTGCCTATGTGTGCCCTGTGATGTTCACATAATGACAGACTCCTTTAATGATGTGTTTCTCAGGAATTATTCCTGTTTTAAAGCAACATGTGATCTTACACACACACACACACACACCACACACACACTTTTCTCACTGTGTATGGGAATTATTTTTGAAAAACTTCATAAAGTATGTATAACATTTTTTGACTAATATTATAAATCGCTCTGAACAAATTTCACATTACAGTAATCCTGCCCAGCAGCTTTTATAAATAGTCATTGCCTTCATTACTTCCTATGATAACCAACCCATGATGTAGTCATAGAGATATGAGAAATTATATTAGTGTAGTGTGGGGTTTCCAGTCTTAGGAAAGGAGTGCTATGCTGTACTGTGTTTATGGCTGTACATATATGTGTTATGGTCTAAAACTATACTTTCTACTGTAGTACTCATAGGCTATTTAGCACTGGATTTTTGCTGACTCAAATCCAAATCAAATGTAAAATGTCTCTTTGATAATTTTTATATATTATTTGTTGAAATGATTATTTTGATATATTGGGTTAAATAAAATACACTATAAATATTAAATGTATCTCTTTCTTTTTTAATGTGGCTACTAGAAAATTAGAAATTATACATAAGGCCCATATTTATGGCTTTTATCATATTTCCATTATATGCACTGGTCTAAAGTCTAAATTTTAATTATTGTTTTAATAATTCTTTGGTATGTTATCTTGATCTGTGATGGCCCTCAATCTTTTTACATTCATGATTTTCTTTTTGTAAGACTTACTGACTTGATTGATTAGGTTAGTATACATTGGAACATTAGAATTTCAAGAACATTTGAAGGTGATGTTAGTAGTTCTTTACCCTAACTTCTTCATAATCTTCTGTGGGAGTTAAATAAAGATTTTAAAATTTGCCTTTCTCCATAACCCCAAAATTATTTCTGATTTAAAAGATTTTAGGTGGAAGGTGAATTGGTCTAATAGGTCTAGTTAAAAAAAAAAAAAAAAAAAAGAACTTCTCATAGGGGAATCAGGGTGGAGAGTAACTAGCTTATGGCTACAATAGAACAGTTGAGCCTGCTTTGGTAATGCTAGAAGGTGTGGCTGTTCTAATTTAGTTATTAGTCTGAGAGGCTAAATCCAAAGCTTCCATCAAGATTCAAGTGCAAAAATTAGAGTGCTAGCCTAACTTGATCCTCTCAAGAACTGTGACAGACACGCCTACCCATATTATACAGATGAGGAAGCCGAGATTCAAGACAATTTAGACAAGGTATTTTTCCTTTAACACTAAAATAAAGTTTCAGACCTTCCTGTGAATATTTATAACACAGGTGCTCCCTCGTTTTTGGGTGTCATAAGCTTACGATATCTCAATAGTTTTAGGCAAGTTGCTTTTTTCTTTTTCTTCGTGGTGCTGGAGTGCTGGAGATCGAATCCAAAGCCTTGTGATTGATAGGCAAACCCTTCCAGCCTGGCAAGGTTCATTTTTTCCTCCCACGAGAAATTTCATTGGTACGGAGATAAGCTTTGTAGTGCAAAGCCAGTAAGATGTAGGAATTCAGTACAGCTTCTTCCCTTCCTCCAATCACATAGCTTTTCTAGGTAGTAGTTGATTGAGATACATGGCACAGTTTATGATGACAGTAATTTTCTACCTATATGTTATTAGAAAGTGATGGTTAACATATGAAAAAAAAGACACAACCACTGGGAGAAATATGTATTTGTATGGTCTACCTTAATCTTGCAAAATCTAAATGTGTTACTGTTCTCTTGAATTCTCTGGAGACAGCATTTTTCCTGGAGGTTTTCTTTGGCTTCCTTTCAGATATTATGTTGGGGGGTGGAATTTAAGTAGTGGTCATTTTTCAAAAGAGCTTAAATAGGTACACAACATTTGTAAACAGTGGAAGAACTTTGTGAATGAATATGGAAAAAGTTTATAAAAATAATTTTGTCTAAAATATAGTCTTCATTTTTTGAATAATTACGGTAAGTTCCACTTTAATTTTAAAATTTGGTTTTTCCCCTAAAAATATGACCAAACCAAGAGAATTATGTGTCTAGATTCCTTTAAGTAGTGATATGAATCAACCCACGATTTTGTGCTATTAATATATTCTTACTCTTTTCTTTGATAAGCTTTGATGAGGATCATTTAGAACCTGACATGGAATGGACAGTACATTGAAAACCCTATCAACTTTGCATGAAATTCAAGAAAGTTTTGTTTTCTGTTACCACGTAGGGATATTGATAACATGCTTTTGTTTTCTAAAAGCAAACTAAATAAAAAGAACCAAGATTTCATTTTTGGTTTTTAATCAATGTGGACTTCTTTACTGCCACATTTCAAAACTCTGCCGGGACTGATTTAATAGGTCTTGTTGTGTTGCATATTTTTGTGTTTCTTGAATGATCGTGCTGTTTGATAAATACTCAGCATTCACTCATTTATTTTGGATTGCCATCTGGGTTTGGTAACTCAGAACCTCTTGCATTTGCCTCTTAGCAAAGTTCCAGCAGCGGACCATGGTCTGCTCTTTGCTGCGTTGCCACTTTAGGTCATGTTTTTCTTATTGTTCCCATACTTCCAACTTTGTTCTGCTTTCATAGTGGTTGATTTGTATTGCTTATCCTTGTCTCAGTGCACAAAATGTACACTTCCAGACATGTCTTCGTTGCCCTGGACAAAGTGTTTTATTTGCCTGTTGTAAAGATCTGGACCTGATTCGCGGGCTGCGTTTCCTCTCATCTACAGTCTACTTTTCCAAATCTCATGAGAACTGATTTTTGACTGGTTTGGAGTTAATGCAACCCCCTAAGTGCGTGTTTCTTTAGCTTCCATGTCTCAACAAACTCTTTGACTCTATGTGACTGTTAAAAGTTTTTGAAGTCTTGGAAGAAAGACACTAGTTAAATTTTTCATATTTCCTGTGTGAGAGATTTCTTTGTGATTAGTGCAGCTCGGTAGTTGCTAGAGGCTTTTGAACTGCAGTGGCTTAAAACAAACTACAATAAGGCCAAATGTTCCGGATACCATTGTCCTGTTTGGCTTCTAGTTAAGACAGATCCAGAGGATCTTTGGGGAGTAGGAACCAGGGGTGTTATGTGAAGTAGAAACCTTTAACATTTGCAGCTGTGTTCAACAACTCACTACGCTTTCAATTGTTTTCTTGTTTCTGCTGGGACCTAAAAGTCCCCTATCCTATACAATCTGATGAAGGGACTTCTAACTAGCTGGAGGAGAAAAAATGGTAAGGGCAGAGCACAGTCATGAATGCAGTATAGACTTTCCGAAATCGGTCCACATCTGCATTGTGGAAACTTGATCAGAGACTATCCTGCAACAGGTTTTACTTCACAAACTGTTTTCTTGTTGGTACTTTGATATTCACTGTCAAGTGTCAGTAACTGAAAGGTCAGAATTTCAACAGTGGTATTATTAAATACTGTGGGGGGTAATATTTAACAAAAAATGTAAAACCCCTTTTGTTCTAAATACATATATGTTAAGACGTCCAATTTTGTTAAAAATTAATAGCTTCATTTTGAAGCTGTTTAACTTTTCCTCCTGTCCGATGACCTACATCCCACAGAGCAACCACATTCTTCTTTGGGGATGGGGGAAGTAAGAGGCCAATATGTGTCCTAGTCCATGATTATGTAAGAGCAAACTCAGTTAATCTGATTAGACAGACAATTAAGAGATTGCATATGTTGTAGCCTATTTCTGCTCCTAGCACCAGATCTGCGAAAATTTGAGAGCACCTGTGGAGAGGTAGCGCTGTAACATGGTGAAGGCCAAGAACTGTGCAGCCGGACTCCTGCACTGAAGTTCTGGCTGTGCCATTGCTGGCTGTGTGACTTGGGGCAAGTTACTCCACCTTTTTGTGATTTTGCTACCTCATGTGTGAAATGAGGATCACAGTGTACTTCACTAATAGGATCTTTGTGAGGATTAAGCAGTTTAATTGGTATGAGACATTTAAAACAGATTCTGGCAGAGAGTAATCCTTCAGTAAGGTGATAAGTGTTATTCCTAGGTATAAAAGCTAAAAAATTGGTAATAAAGTGACAGCATGGCTTTCCTTAGCATTTTCCAGGTATTGGGTGGCAACATAATCCCCATAATTGGACTATAATCCAGAGAGGAAAAATCACTCCTTAGATAATCTAGAGTGGAAAAATTGTGACTCTTCAAAAATCCCAGAGTGAACTGATCACGAAATTCAACAGAGAACCCAGGCTTTCTAATTCCTGGTCAGGTGCTAGAGCGTGATCAGGATGAACGAAGATGAACAATGGCCTGGCTGTTCAGAGCCTGACCTTTCAGGTCCAAATGGAGACTCCAAAACAAACAAACATGAGTTCTTGTTTTTATTACCCTGGGGTGGAAACTGCTTGAGACTGGGGAATTCAGCTCATTACTTTCAGTCTCTGAATGTCTCAGGCTTTCTTGAAACTGAGTTCTTGTTATGACACTGTGGTTCTCCATGAAACCTACTCTTTTAACTTTGCAATCCTTAAATTTTAGTAAAGATTTTTCTCTCAGTAGTTTTTATTCAATTGTACACTCTCATAAACTCACTTAAACAATCAAAAATAATGGATTTTCAAGAAAATAACCATAATGACATTTTAGGATCCATTAATTCTGTGACAATAATGTTCAAAAATTTCTCCTTTACAACTACAGTCACTTAAAACACACCTATATTACAACATATACTTTTCATACTCACCAGAAATCCCCAGTAGTGAGAGTGGACTATTTAACCTCTCTTCTCCAGATAACTGTATACTTAGAAATTCTGGCAAATTTTAAGATCACGTAACTTCAAATTTGAAAGGGGTCTTTGGGGATCTCACAGAAGAGTGGTTTTTAAAACCATGTGCTACAGATTTCTTGGCACTTTAGTAGGAGCACACTGTGGGGCAAAGGGACTGCAGAAAAAGTCTGCCTCCTTTTTTTTGTCTCCCCACAACAGGAATTTTAAAAATATACGTTAGATATATTGGTCAGCTCTATAATATTTATTTTGAAGAGAGGAAAGTTTTTTCAGTTGGAATAATGTTTGGAAGACATTGATCTAGAGTAATTTTTCTCATTTCACCCAGGAGGAAATGAATGACAATTAAATACCTTAATCTTTAGGTTTTGGGATTTTGCCACAAATTTAAAAACCAAAAAAGTTGGAGATCACTTTTTAAGCGAAGGAAGATTAGGAGAACATTCATCATTATGTAGTTTCAAAATTTGCTTTTCTTTTTTTCACAAGCCTGAAGTCTTTCTTAGTTTTCAGTGCTTCGTGATGGTTCCTTAGGAAAGCCCAATGATGTACAAGAAAATTCAAATTTATAAACTAAAAAGAATAGTCTCTTTCCACAAAGCCAGGGTTCCTATAAACACTGAGGCAAAGGTCCCAATGGTACATTCAAATTGATATTATTTCTAAAATCTTCTTATGTATAATCTTTCAGGAATATAATCATTCCTTTATGTTGTGTATTGAAGTATCCTTGCACTGAGATTTCTGTCAACAGATAAGTGTACCTTTAGATTGATGTAATAGTCTTTTACTTTTCAGAAAAAGGAACATGCTTATATTTGCTTTTAAATAAGACATATAAACATTATATACTTTGTTTTCATTTTTTAAAATTTTGGTATACTAAGATTATAAATCTACCAAAAAAGGAAAGACCAATAAATTAAGAGTTAAAAGATGTCATTAAATAACAAAATGGAAAAATTGCCTGTAATCTTTGGCTTATGTTTTTTATATACTTTTATTCATTCTTCTGTTTGTTTGAGTGTTTACTATGTGCTAGATTTTATTTTTGGTCCTGGGGCTATAATTGAAAGAAAAGCACAGTCCTTGCCCTCAGGACGTTTATAGTCTAGAACAGGAGATATGAGTGAGTGACTACAAATGACAATAAAGAGTAATAAATGCTGTAGTCTGAGTGACTACTGAGAACTTTCAGAACACATACGAGGGATACTGTCTTTTATCAGTAAGGGATGGAGACCAATCAGAGGAAGCTCCCCCTAGAAGAAGTAATATCCTGAAATGAGACATCAAAGACAGGTAAACAAAGGCAACTGTGAAAGAGTTTAAGAGAGCTGCAGATTCATATTAAGGAAACAAATGGCCCACCCAAAGACCCATGGGCTACAGGTAGCTTTGTATGGTTGGTGCTTAGACTGGAGTGTATGGAGCAGTGGAAAGAGGTAAGATCCTGAATGGTCTTTGAGACCATTTGAAGGATACTTTTCTAATAAAATTAATATCTTCCTAATTTAACATTTTAGAGATTTTCCATATTAAATTTTATCAAATCAAGTGATACCCAAACAACGTTTTTGTAAAGAGTCAGAAAATGTGCCTGGGACCTCAGATTATAAAGTTTACTATTTAAAAAAAAAACTTGAGAAAATGAGAATCTAAGAAATGTATTTGCAAATTATTAGCCATCTTTTGGAGATGACAGATAAATTTGCTTTTTATTTCATTTATAAGGTTATCCACTTAGAACAAAATGAAGGATGTTTTGGAAACAATGGTATAGTGGTATCAAATATAACAATTTTCCTCCCTTAAATTAACTTAATATTTTTGCTGTTTTGGGAAATCAGAATAGACAGTTTTCTACGTCCTAAACTCAGCTTCTATCTAGCCACATAGCAGTGGAAGCTAAAAAGTTCACATTCTGCACTCTTTGATTGCCAGCTTTAAAAACATATCAAGCTAAGAGTATCAAATGCACCTATCTGTTTTTCTATGGCAACTGAAAGTTACCTCTAGTAAGGTTACCTCTACCTCTGCCTCTATTATGGCAGAGAAGATCATGAAGGGAAGAAGTTACATGGGAAGCACCTACCTGGAGGAAATTACTTAAATCTCAGCTTCTCCACTTGATGTGATGAGAAAAAAAAATGAGGATTTATTCACTGACGTTTTCCTCACCTCCTTGCAGACATTTACCTCAAGTTAATCTAGTTAAAAATAGAATATTATGTATAGTCTTTGGATCTAGTTTGGATTGGGAAGGCTTCCCTAGTTTTGATGGGGATGCTATTGAGAGAATCAGGGTTCCTAATCATTTAAACAAAAATGTATGCAGTTTGTCATCTGCTATATTCTACACAATGTGCAAAAATGGAGAAATTGATGTGCGATTTTCTCCCTGAATGTTTATTTAGCTATATTTTTAAGATTACTGCTGGATTGGGCTCTCATAGATTCTGCTAAAATCACATTACTAGATTTTAAACTGGAAGAACTTTCTCTTTTACATGTTTATTCAGATATTGGAAAGTTTTGTAATTAGCAATGATTCTCCTGCTCAACAGAAATAGATCACATCTATTGTGCTGTTGATGAATCATGCTCACTTCCAAACCAACTATTGTAGCATTTTAATAATCCATATGGATTGTTTTAATAATCCATAGACAGCTATTTGTAGACTCAAATTGACCATATTCTTAATTTGCAAATATGAAAATAATGAATTAGTTTTGAGTCTCTTCTTCGTTGGAGGAATTGAGTTACTGAAAGTTTAAGACATCCCTCTTTATTTTCCTTCAAGAATTTGCAAACTAAAGATAAAAAATAAATACATAAGGTACATGAACTAATTTTTTTCTCAGAGACAGTATTTCTGATAACTGCATTTTAAGCCATTTCTCTATCCTCTTCCTCCTGCAAACATGCAAATATAAGGAAAATCCTATCTCTATCTTCAAACTCCTGTATCGTTAAAATCCATTATTTACATCTCTTTAACTTCCTGGATTTCTCCCTCTAAATGCCTACAAACTTTGAACTCAAAATCTTTGAGTTGTTTTATCATCTTCCTCAACACTATTTCTGCTTTTTTTTAGAGAGAGGGTCCCCCCTATAGTCCAAGCTGGACTTGAATTTGATATATAGTCCAGGCTGGCCTTGAACTCAAGATCACCCTGCCTCAGCCTCCCATGTGCTGGGATTATAGGTGTATGACACCACACTCAACTACTTGCACTTTTTAATCTGTTTTCTGTTTACAGAGTTGTTAAAGCTTTATATATTGGAATTATCTTGATTCTTTCCTGTGTCTCACCCACACATTTAATCAACCACTGAGTTACTGGAGTTCTGTTTCCTTTGTTTCTATCACTTTCTTGCTGGTCTGTTCATTTCCCAAAGTCTCCACATTCACCATCAAAACATAAACCTCTCTCCCCCTCTCATCTAGGCTACTTTGATACCATCTTCCTTGGTCTCCTGTAAATTTAAGCATCCCATTCTGTTGCTATTTAGATTCCTTCCATAAGTCTTAAGATAGAATTTCAGCTTCTTAGCTAGCATTTAATGTCCTTCTCACTAGCTTCATCTGCCCCCTACCATGCCAGTTATTCAGAGCTACTTGTAGTTCTTTGACCTAGCCCTGTAATTTCTCTTTATCCACCAAAACTCACATCAAGCATTAGTTCCTCCAAGAGGCCTTCCTGAGTCTCAATGTTTTCGATGACATTTCAAAAGTCCTATGATTGTCTCCCTTACAGTATGGATCAGACATTCTCATAAACAGCAAGTTATTCGTCTGTCTCTGTATTAGACACCAAAGAAGATCTTGAGAACTAACCTTTCCTGACTGTATGTTCCAGTGTCTAGCAGAAGATCTGTCATATGGAAGAGGCTCAATAAAGGCTCAAGTAGGCCTGTCCATACAGTGGAACACCGCTCAGTAATGCCAGCAAACCTACGATTGGTACACACAGCAACACATACAAATCTCAGAATAATTATGTTGAGAGAAGTAGCCAAGCAAAAAAGTATGTACTGTATAATTCCACCTATATAAAGTTCAAGAAAATAAAAATTAACTTAGAATAACAAAAGACCAGATCAGTAGTTGCCTAAGAAGAGGGAGGAAGAAAACGAAGAGGGTGAGAACATTTTTAGGGGTGATAGCTGTGTTCATTAGTATGTTGAACTGTGATAATGGTTTCTTAAGTGTATACAAATGTTGGAAATTTTAAACATTTGCAGTTTATTGTGTGGAAATAACTCAGTTAAAAACAACACAAGACAGAAGGATGACTGCATTGCTATGTGCCCATGAAGTTTGGGGTGCACTGTCAGTGACATCGGGCAAAGAGGCAAGACCTTGTCTGCTACCAACCATGTGTTTTTGACAATAGCACTCCACAGTGTGCTTTGGTTGATGGTTCCTGGTACTTACCTTATCATCCTTGTTTCTTGCTTGATTCCTGTTTAGCCACTATTCCCTGCTCCTAAACCGATTTGAGATTCAGTTGTTTGGAGTATTGGAAGTAACTAAAACTTTGGTTCGTGTGATGATGGATTATATTCTAGAATAGACAAAGAGGGGCCCAGGGAAGGGCATACTCTTTGCCTATGGTGGGATGGAGGTGATGAGTTCTGTGAATGACTGATACTAGAAGACCTAGGCCAGAACTGGGGACACAAGCCTCCTGATACCTATGAATCTTGCACCCCAGGAATCTTGTAAATTTTGTTTTGTTTTGTTTGTGTTTTTTGAGACAGGGTCTCACTATGTAGTTCAGGCTGGCCTTGAACTCGCTGTGTTGCCCCAGGCTGGCCTCAAACTCACGGAGATCCTCATGCCTCAGCCTCCTGAGTGCTGAGATTATAGGCTTGCGCTATCATGCCCAGCCTCCCCAGGAATCTTTATATTGAGAAAAATAGGATGAAAGATATTCTGCTAGTTACTTACTAAGAAACTCATCTCAAACAACTAAAGCAAGTTCACTCTATGGGCTATAAGCCCAGAGTTAAATACAGCTTGATTTTAGGTCCTAGGAAAATACTCTGAACTCCACCCCTCAGCATTCTTCTAACTTCTTGAATATTCCATAAATTCCTCTCTCAGGAGATAGAGGCTTTTATTCCATAATAGGAAATGAGAGCTAAAATAGAAAACTCTTAAGAGTGCATGTTTTTGAGATAACTTGAGCAAAAGTAGGATTAATAATATCACACGTTGCTACTTCTTTTGAGGAGTTAGAAATTAAGAGGGCCTGGGTTTGGGAAGGAGAAAAGACTCACAAATGCTGAAGGGGAGGCTAGAGGCAAAAAGACAAAATCTTCCTATGTTATAATCTGGCCAGTCCTATTTTTTCTTCACTTTTGTACAGACAAATGAGAGATGAGTATACCCTATTACCTCAGAAACCTGGAGTCCCAAGGTTGTGACTAATATGCCCAGATGAGAACAAAGGGCAGTGATTGGTCATTTAATATATGCTTAGCTGTATCAGATCAAAGAGCAGAACAGCCAGAAAGTGATTTCAGACTTCAGTCAAGCAGCCATAGTTCTCCATCTTTATATAATGTATGAGCACTGAACTGAGAATTCCAAAACATTAAAGAAAGGTGTTTGAGAATGACATAATTTCACACTTACAATAAGTTTAAATAAGGACAAAATGGTTATACAAATGAAGGAACAAATTAACAGAAGGAGAACAATCATCGAAAAAAATAAAAACATCTGTAGAATATAGACACATTTTCCTAAGTGATTTCTCCTGGCAGTGTGCAAACAGAATTGTTGGAGTTTTTCGGCTGAGCAGAGCCGTATGGCCTTGGTTTAGGAGATGATTCCTGGCAGCATTCTGAAGGAGGAGGGATGTGATTTGACACTGATGATCTGTGAAGACTTCTGGGCTGGGGTAATGTCGAGGTACAAGCAAGAGAGTCTAAAATGCCCCTGACATGTAAAATATGTTATGAATCAGATACTGGTGAAATGTAACTAGAAATGTTTCAGAGAGAAGAAAAGGTCAGAATGTAGGCAAGAATAAAAGAAGAAATCACCAAAATCATTGCTGAAGTTTGTTGAAAATAATTTGTTAAGTAATAGGGCAAAGGAAAAGGATAAACGTTAACTACCGTGAAAATGAGAAAGTGAGGTGGGGAGACAGACCTCTAGCCTTGACTTATAAATTGGCCTGTAATGACATCTTCCATATGGAAGAAACCCTGGTTATTTTAGGCTTTTCTTGTATAAGAAAAGGATTCTGGTGAAACTCAGAATCAAGTCAATGGCTTTTTTGAATAACTGATCTTTAATAGCAAAAATAAGGTTTGATGATGCTACCAGGGAACTCAGTATTGGATACCAAAGGGATCATTTGAAAAAAATTAAAGTCTGCTACCATGCAAGAATAACCCAAACTTAGTGATTCTTCCACGTTAAGGGGCTTGGAAAAGAATGTGTATCAAGCTAATGAGCAAAAGCGACTCATCTCTTAGAAAAGCTGTAAGTGTAAATATCGTATGATTTCTCCTACATGAGAAATCCAAACTATAAATAGTGAGCAAAATAAAAGATAGATAATAGGAAGTAGGGAGATATATCTTTCTCAAATGGGAAGGGGATCAAGAGGTGGAGGGAGTGAAGGGGGGAGGGGAGAGGGATGAAAAAAGGAATTAAGATGTGTTATGTGCATGTACCAACTCCACACAATAAACGTAAATACTATGTCCTGCAAACATGTACTAATAAATAAATAAAAACAATGTGAAAATTTAAAAATAACTTTGTTCCTTCAAGAACTTTGGAATAGTCCTTAGCTCCCCACCCACAAGCAGCTTTGCACCAAGACCACTGCTTCTGCTTTATTTGAGCTTGTCTTTGACTTCCAACCTGTCATGATGCATGTACCAGGTCACATTGTAAAATAATTTGATGTTCATTTATGGAGAGAGAAAACATTTCCTAAATCTTCTTTCCAGGCCACTGTAAAGCCAGTGACAGGGCAAGCTAAATAAACAGGAAAACCAGCATCCTCTGCTTCAGAAACCAAACATTCACACAAGGACTGATTCTCTGGGTAGGTAGGTCAGTCGTGATCCACATCTGAACATCTGCTTTTCTCAGCCTTTCCTCTCCCTTGATGTACAAAGTCCTGGACTTTACTCATGTGAAAAAAAGAGTTCACCTTATTTATAATGGAATGGAAGAACATTTAGCAAATTTGAGTAAAGCGAGCTTTAAAATTTTATAAAATGTGGGCAACGGGTAGAAAAAGAAACCAACCAGATTTATTGATTAAAGGGAATCAAAATAATACATTATAAAGGGTTAGGCATCTGAGAATTTTTTAAAACTCAGAAAACATTCTATATTGTTGGTAAATTTGGGGTATGTGTAATAAAGGAGTTAACAGGGCAGGTGAATTTTAAAGCTGCTTGCAGAAGCAGAAAGGAAGGTAGAAATACACACATCAGTGTATGTGACAGATTGGCTTGAGCCTCTGGATTTCACTTCATATTCTTGATCTGCAGTTAATTTTTGACTGTAGCACAGCCTTGGCAGAAGAATCCGACTTGCTGAAAGTGTTCCAAAAGAAAAAAACCTCTGGCATTTCCTGTTGGTTGGAAGCTGCTTGGCTCTCTGCGTTAGTATTTAGTGTTATCATTGGCCAAGCACCTTTACTGGGTAGAAAAATACTGGTGCAAATTTTACTGGCGAGGTGGGAGTAGAAGCCATAAAAATTCTCAATTTCCCTTTTAAAAACTTAACTCATTTGTCCAAGAGGAATGAATACAGAAGGACAAGAGATTTTAAACTTCCCGTACATCTGGGTATGGCAGTGTATTTTGACTCCAAGCACAATAAAACAACCTTACTTGCTGGTGGTATATGACATAATGACCCAAATATGTTTTTAAAAAATCATTTATTGCTGTACATAAATAGCAAAGTTAGCGCAAGGGATGATAAAATAACACGGGTAATTCTTCCTTTAGCTGGGAACCATTGGCGGCCCATTAGGATTCCAGATGTAGCTGTGTGTGCTTTTCCATTTGTTTTCCAATGTCTAGTGCTTATGCCCTTGGTACCTTGACGGTGGTTGTCAGGCATGTTGGCTTTTCAGCTTGAGGTCTTCCTTGGAGAAACACACTGATCGGGCTCTGGGCTATAAAGCAGACTATTGTCTTGGGTCCAGTTTGTTGAGAATATGAGACCCAGGGCAGCCTCCTGCCAAAGGTCAAATACCAGCTTGACCCAAGTTCCTCAAATCAACATTGGACCTCCCCAGACAAGAGATACTCCAACACTTTCAGCAGAAAAAGTGGTTCTATATTTTGTCAGTCTGTAATAACAGGGATTGTTAGAGTGCAAATAAGCTCAAACACATTTCCATAAACTGTCTATTCTGGTAACTTTGAAAAATGATTCACAGAGCCAGAGCCTTGTAGATGAAAACATACAAACAAGAATAAAATTCATTCCAACATTTGGGCATTGGCAAAAGGAGCAAACTCCGTGTCTCCTGGTCCAAGACAGTGTAAGAAGCAGTAGTGGGGAACATACTTGTAAAATTGCACTATACAGATAGAATCATTGTATTTTAGGCAGAGAAGAAAAGCAGCTAAAAATAGAACCATAGCTAATTTAGTGAGTGCCCTGACTGCCAAAAATGCGTGTCTGAAATCAGGTGGTGTTTCTTTATGAGTCACTTAGCCAAATGTAAAATTTATAGCCCAGCCTTGTGTAGACTCTAGCAAAGATTCAGAGCATCAGTTTATTACAGGGCTACTATTAAGGATGCTTAAAATTCCCCAGCTTTACACTCCACACCCCAGGGGTCTAGCCTTAGCTAGTTATGATTGGGCCTGGCCCAAATGCTCCTATTAGGCAGGGATTTAAGTATTCAACAATACAGTTAGGCCCTTTCTATGGAGCTGAATGCTCTTCCTCATGGGGAGCTCAACTCACCCCTCCTGTGTCCAACAACAGCAACTTCCTTTTGCTTCTTACCACTTTTCACCTGTGCCCTGGCTTAGCAAATCAAGGGAAATAATGCTTAAAGAAAATAAAATAAACAGCAGATGGTTGAGTGTACTCTGGGATGAATAAATTATGGCTGCAGAGGAGAAAAGTGAGCCAGTGGATGCACACGGGTGTATTTGTGGATGACATACAGGATGCTCAGCCCGCTGACCTCAACATGTACCAGGCCCTCCACCATTAATCACTCGACATAATCCAAGCCAGAAATTTAATGAACCCAAGGGATCAGTGGCCCCTTGTAGTGGGAGTGGGGACCAAGAAAATGAATAAGAGGCAAAATACAAAGTGCAAAAGTAGGTACAGATAAGATGGCAGTGGCTTCTCAGTGCCCAAGAAACTCAAGTGATTTGGAATAGACTTTACACCATGTTGAATCAGACAGATGGAATACAATCATCTGAAGAGCTTCATTCTCTCTCTATAGCAGGGTCATTCTCTGTAATAAGTAGTAAAATAATTATTCCCTAGGATGTCATTATACCATTTGGGGAATTTTTCTTAGTTCATAAGTGAACAAAAATGTTCAACTTCTTAAAAACAATCAACAATAAATGGTTGATTTACAATAAATAGTTTATCAAATCTGTCACCAAGATAAATCATAAATACCTGTAACATTAAATTCCTTTTACACATTTGGAATTTAAATGTAATTTTTATTAATCTAAAATGTAATCTGAAAAATTTGGCATTCTCCCAATCCCTACCCATCCATGGTACCTTTCCCCCAGTCAAGCTATATCTCTTACAGCCATATTGCTAGATTAAGGAAATTAAAATATACTTATGTTCATCAATAGTCTGTGAATAGATTTTTAAATATGTAGTATATACATACAGTGGAATGTTATTAAGTCTTAAAAAGGAAGAAAATTATGTCAGATGCAATTGTATGGGTGAACCTAGTGGACATAAGGCTAAGTGAAATACATGGTTACAAAAAGACAAAAACTGTATGATTCCACTTATATGAAGTTTCCACAGTCATAAAATTCATAGAAACAGAAGGCAAAATGGTGATTGTCAGGGACTGAGGATGGGGGAAATGGAGTGTTGTTGTTTAATGAATATAGAGTTTCAGTTTTGTAAGATGAAAATTTTGGGGGATCCACTGCACAATAATGTGACTATATTTAACACTACTTATCAATACATTTAAAAAGGTTGAGATGGTGATGTTTTTGTAACAGTTTTTTTTTTTAATAATAGGAAGCTTTGGTTGCATTTTCCTTTACTTGTTTAATGTTGATTAGAATGGTAGGTCCACAGGTAGAACTGGGAACTGTTGAAGCTTTCCCCAAAAGTAACATATGGATTAATTTTAAAAATAAACATTTTACTATGAAAAATTTCAAACATTCACTGAATAAAATGGTACAGTAAACCCCATATATCCATTGCCAATTATAATTTTGTAACAATTTTAGCTAAATTATAATTATAGTTGTAACCTTGCCAATTTTGCTTTATCTATTCCCCCATCTTTCTTCTAGAATATTTTAAAATAATGGCTAGGTTTATTTTAAATTATGGCCTAGGCACTTATTTCAGAAACTCAGAATACTTTGTTTAAATATCTTATCACATAAAAATAGTATTTGTGACATTCTTTATAATACTTTAATTTTTTCAAGTATAAAATGCAGGTGGCTATGTGGGAAAGACACGAGGGATGGCTCACAGTAACAACAGTGGGAGTCTTGGATACTAAGGAGGAAACCCATAGGAATGGATTTGTTACTGCTGAAGAAGTGCAAAAGCAAAGAAGATTGAAGTGCTTACAGTTAGAGATTGGGAATTCTTTAAGGAGAACATCTTTGTTTCTTCTGGATACAACTTAAAGTAAAATGTGATTGTTTTACCATTACTGCCTGGAGAAGAGGTTAAGCCAGGCTAGGCTCATCTACCAACCAGCTGTGTGACCCTGGGTGAGTCCCTTCATTTTTCAAGGACGAATTGTCATATACTCTACAAAATGATGGCTTTCAAAAGGATAGTTGCTAAATTCTTTCCTGATTTAAGAATCCAATGATTTTAGAGCAGGAGAAAATATTTTACTACAAAAGATTTCAATAGATTAAAATCATGGCTTAATTTATATTAATAAAGGGTATAGCTTTGATATTGTTGCCAAAATTCACAGGATATGAAAGTTGAAACATCTTTTACATCCCCTGCAATATCAAGTGAAGAGGTACCTGTGTTAGTCATCTTTTGGCTGTGACAAAATACCAGAGATAACTTAAAGGAAGAACTGTTCGTTTTGGTTTAGGTTTAGAGGCATCAGCCCATGGTCAGGCAGTTGTCCCCATTGCTTTGGGCCCATGACAAGGCCAAATATCACAGGACCTGGAAGCAAAAAGAGAGACAGAGGAGTAGGGTTTCAATATCACCTTTAAAGGGCATGTCCTCTGTGACCAAACTTCCTCCCACTAGGTCCTGTGCCCTAAAGTTGTACCACATGCACGTAGCTCTGTGGTCTAGGAACCAAGCTTTTAACATGTGGGCCCTTGAGGACATTCCAGATCCAAACCAGAGCAGCGCCTGTGATGCAAAATAATATGTAAGTCAGTGTAGAACAGGCACCTATGGAGCCTTGTCAGATCTAAGTTTTATAGAAGTTGGTACGATAACAGTATTTTATATTCTATACTAATGTTCTGAATTTTGGAAACCTAAATGAAAATTACATTTAACAAAATAATTTGAACTAGGGGGTTACTTAGTTACTTTGAGCCAAGGAGGATTTTTTTTTTTAAGAGGAGTAAGAGGGAAAGGCAAAATATTTGGAAACTATGCTTCAAAATGGTTAACTGCAAAGGTGCAAACTGAGAGATTATAATAAACACTATTCAGCTTTCAAGTGAAGATACGCTTTAGGATACTGTGTGTATTCCATCTATCTGATCTCATCTTGTCTCCTTGTGAGCATACAAAGTGTCATGTCATTCTTCAATAAGCACGTGCAGAATGGCTTACTGCCTTGAAAAGCTGTGGTTGTTGCAAAGTGAGACTGTTTAGGGTACTGAGGAAAATAGGGGAAGATGGCAAGGGAGCAGCTTAAGGAATGTCAGTCTTTCTCTGGATAAAGGTAAATGACTGAAGAAACAAAGTATGTAGAAAATTCCTCTTTTGGATGGATTGTGCCTTCTAACAGAGTGATCCTTTCCTGAATAAATTCTTCAAAACCAGATTGGAAGTTGTTGCATATCTCTAAACATCCATGTTAAACTGTTGGAAGATTGATTCTGAGCACTTTGGAGCTCCTAGTTTCAATTCAACTGCTGAAATTTAAAAACCATTGGCTATCTCAGAAAATCCCTCTCCTTGACCTGTATTCAGCCTGATCAGTTTGTGGTTTCAGTGGTTGCAGGAACACTTGTCAATGGGTAGATGATGACAACAGAGGCCCTCTGTCACTGCGGTCACCAAATTATTGATGCTGATTTCTTGGTTTCAACTAGATTTGTCCCTGAAATTCTGTCAAAAAAGGGAAAGAAAATATGGAACAAGATATTTGCACTGCAGATTCAGAAAATATTTGGTCCTAAGGTGGTACTGACGATGTTACAAAATAAGATTATCCAAAGGGTGATTTTCCAAATGGAGGAATACCACGAGTAACTGAGGACTAGGGAGAAATTGGAGACTCTAAAGAAGCATTTCAGAGTAAGGTAAGAGATTATCAGGGAGGAGCTTTCTACTTTCAGTATAGGGAATCTGTCTGTGAATTCTGCTTTGACACTACTGGTGGAACATGTCTACAGAGAACAGAACAGTTTGACCTTGTACTTTGACTTGGCAATTGAAGATGTACTATTTAAGTGGCTCCAAACGTGCCCTGCTCTCTTTATAAATTTGTCTTAATGACATCTGCCCACTCTGAAAGACCTATGCAGTAACCACTGCAGGCTTGAAAGGAAAACACTGCCTATGCAAAGTGGTAGAACCATTGCTCTGTTATCTTCCTTGCCCTGCAGATGCCTAAGACTGTAGACGGGCTTCATGTACCCTGCCATTTCTGAAGAACTCGGTTATTAGATTATGTTAACTGCTTGGAAGGAAAAAGAATTAAACCTTTCTTTTAAATACTGCTTTTTGCTGTTGTCTTTTCCAATCCTTCTGTAAACTCTACACTGTTGATCTAGTTCCACAGGATATTTTGAATGAAAACCCCAATCATGACATGTTCTGTTTCAGAAATACTGAGCCTCCAAGAAGATCATAATCCACAAACATTTTAAAGAAATAAAACATGTAACTTTGTTGTTTCTGTTATATGCACTGGCAAGCACTAGTTAGAATAATTGGCAAGAACCTGTGAGAAATATTATTTATACTTAGGAAAGTTACAAAACTTTATCCCACTGGAAAGGTAAATATGTCATATTTTATGTCCAGCAATAACAATTATAAGAAGAACATCTGAGACTTTTCCCCGGGCTTTAAACCACCTAAGTAATTTCCCTCAAAATATTAATTTTCTGATGTAATCTCCCCTCTCCTTTTCCTTTCCCTTCCCTCCCCTCCTCTTCCTCTGTCTGTCTCTACCTCTGTCTGTGCTGTCTCTCTGTCTCTGTCTCTCTCTGTCTCTTTCTCTCTTTCTCTCCAGAGCTGAATGCTCTGGAATAAATTAAAATACTCTAAAGATGTCACTATCAAAGAAATGTTGCCCTATAATTTAAATGTCTTAGTATACCCAATTTCCAAATGTACTTCAAGGACATAGTAACAGAAATAGCACAGCACTGACGAAAACACACGTAGACCAGTGGAGTGAATAAAGCCACACAGCTACAGCTTCAGATTCTTGACAGTTTCCAAAATCATAACTCAGAGAAAAGGTAACTTCTTTATCAAGTACTGCCAGGCAAGCTAGATATCCACATAAGCAAGATTGAAACTAGATCACTATCTCTCCCCTATACAAAAATCAACTGAAAATGGATCAAAGACTTAAATGTAAAAGACCTAAATTTTAAAACTGCTGGTAGAACAGAGGGGAAACACTTCAAAGATGCAGGCACAGGCATTGACTTCCTCAGTAGGACTTTCATACCTTAGGAAATAATAGCAAGAATCGACAAATAGGATCATGTCAAATTTAAAAAGCTTCTGCACAGCAAAGGAAGTAATCACAAGGTAAGAGACAACTTATAGAGTAGGAGGAAATCTTTGCAAACTAGTCTTCTGACAGAGGATTAATATACAGAATATATAAAGAAGTCAAACTTAACACCAGAAACCAACTAACCTAATCAACAAAAGGGCAATGAACTGAACAGGCATTTCTCAAAAAGAGTAAAACTGTCCAATAATTATATGAAAAATAAATTCGACATTTTCAGCCATCAGAGAAATGCAAATCAAAACTACATTGAGTTTCCACCTCACCCAGTCAAAATGTCTATCATCAAGAATACAAAAAATAATAATTTCTGGTGAGGGTATAAGGAAAAAGAAACCCTTATACATGATGGGACTGTAAATTAGTACACTTACTAGGAAAATTAATATGAGGATTACTCAAAAAAGTAAAAATAGAACTATCATTTTATCCAGCTATACCACTTCTTGGTATATATCCAAAGGAATTAAAGTCAGCATACTATAGAAATAACCTGCACTCCTGGGTTTATCACTGCACAATTCATATTGCCTTATGGAATCAGCTGAGAGTATTCAGTCATAAAGAGCAAAATCATGTCGTTTTCAGGAAAAATGGGTGGAACTGGAGATCATCATGTTAAAGGCAGTAAGCCAAACAGACTCAGACAAGTATCAGGTGTTTTCTCGAATGTAGCCACTAGGTTAAAAACAACAACAACAACATGAAAGTACAGAGGAGACTTAGAGAAGAGGAAGGGAACCAGGGGAGGAGAGAATGGAGGGTAAGAGGAAGGCAGTGGGGAGATTTGTATGATCAAAGCATGTTGTATGCATGTGAAAAAATGCTACAATGAAACCCAATTTAAAAAATGAAAAAAATATTTTAATGTTATTGCTTATTCACATATTTAAGCATCCATTCAGTGAAAATAATGAAGGTTGACTTAAAAACTAACAGCCAGAAAAAGTGGCCAAGACTTTCTGTCTTTGTTTTCTTCAGGAATTTCATGTCTTGTATCAGATAATATTTTTAGATTTCCTATTATTTACATATAATCACTGGAGTATCAGTAAAACCAAAACATCACAAACCTACCATTGATTTGTCTTGTGTTATCGCAGGCAGGGTGAAACAGAAGAGAAATTTCTGAAATAAGAGCAAAATGGCACAAATTACAGAGTGATGATAGAGGGATGAAGAGCAAACTCCCAGAAATAAGAAAAGGAATTTGAAATAACTCGAGTAATTTATTTTACTATGAATAGTGTTACACAAATCTCTTCAAAAACATTAATTGCTTTGTTCCTTCATTATAATAGTTCTTCTGAAATATTACTGGTATGCTAAAGGTTAATATTTTAAAAAATATCCTACTAAAGCAAGCTGCTTTGGGGACTCAAGAAGTAGCTATTTGTTTATTTCTCTTAATAAAAATGGTCTCTAGTCAAAAAAATTATATTTTTCAGTTATCTGGGAATTGGGATATTGCACTTCAGTAATATTTGAAAAACTTGGAATTTTAAAGTTAAAATATTAAACTATTTTCTCAGTATAGATACTAAAGGTTATTGCTATAACATAATTATATATTGTGTAATTATGTCTTGAAAGATTTAATCAATTGGTATTTGAAAAGGTATATAGGTAAAGTTTTTAGAAGATTACGTTTCTGGAATTTTTTATACAGTGGAATTTCTGATGCTACAGTAAATTAAAAAGTTGGATGATTTTCATGTGATATCTTATTTCACTAATACAGAACAACCTTGAACCACACTAGAGCAATAATTACTTAACCTAAATCAGAGACCAAGCCAGGCCAAACAGCTGTTTTCATTTTGTTAGGAGATCCATTTGATTTACTCTTATAGTCAGCTTTCATTACTGTAGAAGACAAAACTTCACTTGAGTTTTTAACCCTGAATTCTCTGCCTTGTTTGCTGCCTGCTATAAAATTGCATGGTTGAGCTGCCACAGCCACCGAGCACACTCTGGAGCTACTGTAGTATCGTGGGAGGCTCAGAAAAGAGGAGCTTCTTGTGAAGAGACAAAATCTCAGTCCTCACACTGTCCTCAAAATAAATAAATAAATAAATAGAAACCAGAGGGAAGAGAAAAAGGGAGGAAAAAGCCAATACATCTAGGAAAGTTCATCATCAGTATTTTGCTTAGAGGCATTGTCTTTTGGGGTCGATACCTGATTTGAGCTCATACAGAAGCAGGCACCATCATCTAACAGTTGTCATCAGCTGTATCATTGCTCAACCATCTTAGAAATTGGGGAAATGAATGTCAGAGACACAGAGAAAGAAAACTGAATTTAAATATGTGGTCCTGGTAGCTAGACACAGATGTGTTAAATATCAACTAATTACTTCTAAAATTTCTTATATGCTATAGCATGTCCTCATTTAAATTGTGAATCCAGTCCCCCTAAAATAGATAGAAAAGAGGACGCACCAATATTTTGTGGTTTGTTGCATAGCTTTTGTAGTTCCCTAAACAAGTTGTTCCTGTTACCCTTAGTGAAAAATAAGGTGAAACAGTGTTTGGAACTTGTAGCTTAATGGAGAAGCTAGCTTAAGCCATTTCCTAAGATTGCTGTCACTTGGGAGAAAAATCCTTGAAATTGTTGGCACTGATTAGATCTGTTTTTCTCTTTCCTCCAAGCAATCTGTGTGTAGTCTTTAAATAAACAGAACCTGGCAAAACAACAGGTTCTCTGTGGCCACATGGATTAGCATAAGTGGAACAAAGCACACAAGGACAACTATTTATATCTGGTATGTAGGCCACATATCTGACAGTGGCCCATAAGATTATATTGCCTAGTGACGTTGTAGTTGTGTTAGTTTGTGCAGATTTTATGTTTGACCAATGACAAAACCACCTAGCAACACAATTCTTATATTCTGGTCAGTAAATGATGCACAACTGTGTTAGAAATTGGTCACAAACTAATTGACATGCCTTTGCCATAGCATAGAACAGTGTTTCTTAACCACATCTCTTCCATTTCACAGAATTTGCTGAAGAGTTTCATAGTCAAATTTTGTTAACACTTTCTTAGAGTTCACAATATATGACATTGGCTGAAGACAAACATGTTCAACTAATTTAATTCAGTGTTTCCCAGACTTAATTGAGTATGAGACATTTTTAATACCATCACATGATACTATACTCTCTCACAAAACAGTTTTGCTTTGGACACACAGGTTTAGAGTGGGCCATATACTATATAGATGATGTAATCTTGTGGTTCTTCAGGTGCAAAAATAGGTGGATTTTAAACGTGGTGGACTTTTGACACCTGTTTTTTTTTTAGATAATAAAATAATTTGGAGGTCTTGCTGTTGCTAAGAAAGACATTTGGGAGATTACCTGCTTGGATAAGGTGTTTCATGAATGCCTTTTGCTGAAGTATAATCACTTTCACAAAACCCAGAGAACGACAGTGGTCCCTCTACCTTTTTTTAGCCAACTCATAATCATGTTGGAGAAGAGTCTTATGGAAAATGATGGAGAACTAACGATGTGTACAAAAACAAAGATTATTTCCTGTGGTACGACAGACTCTTCATTAAGAGCTATGGTGTGAAGCTGAAATTGAATCTCTTAGGTAGCAACCCACAAGAGGGAAAGCTAGCAGAAGAGTGCTTCTTTCTTTAGGAATTGTGCTCTTTGGGAAGAATGTCAGTGTCCTCTGGGTGCTCTCCTGTTACCTCAGACATAGTGGATTTAGTGGACTGTGTCTGGGTTAGCTTCTGACCCCAGCAGTAAAGTGTAAATAGCTGTGTGCCTGGTGTAGAGCCTGTTTCCTACAGGTTCTGGTATTTACCATCTTGTTTCATTCACACCAATTGGAGTTTATGTACTAATCTCTTTATATTACCTCTTGTAATCTCTTTTTCCCTTTTATCTCTTCTTTGTTATTTTTTTTAAATGCATGAATAGGAGATGCTAAAATTGCATCTGCAGCAGACAAATCAAGGAAGCCTGAGATTGAAAAATCTCTGATGTTTGAAGTTTGCCCTTTTCACAGTCAATTTAATGAAATATGATTGATGTTTGATAACAAGTTTGTCCTATAAGAATGGGCAGGAAGTTGGAAGAGAAAAGGATATTTTAGTTTTAAGGAATGTGGTGTAGTATTTTCTTGGCACAGCTCTGTTGTGTTGTATATATGTCTTTCTATATTTTCATTTTAAACTAATATAAATTGTTCACTTGGTGTTGACATAAACATTTCAGCCCTGAAGGTGACTGAATCTGAAGAAAAATTATCATAGTCACATTTACTAGCAGCAGAGCATTAGCAATGCTTCTTGATGGCAAATGTCACACCATTATTACTATCATTACCACTAGTAATCCACAGGCCACAGTAATAACAGTGATGCCTTTACGTTGTACTCTATAGTTTCAAAAGTACTTTTATTTATGTTACTTACTGTTCTTCTCAGAAGAATTTTAAGAATTAGATAAGGTAGAGCTATTATTTCTATTTTAACAAATAAGCAAAGTAAGATTCAGAAAGGTCCAGTGACTTATCCAAAGTCATACAATTCATGACTGCTGAAGCTGAAACTCATACTAGGATTTTTCTGAATTCCAGATGTTTTCCTACTTTCTCTATCCTGCCCAATGTATTTTAATTGTGTCTGATTTTAAATATTTTATTAAATATATTATTTATCTGCTACTCATTTAAAAAGACTCTTCTTCCTTTTAAGTATTTTAGAGGTTGAAAGACCACTATATATGTAACAATGTTAATTTTGTTTCTGGTTTTGGTTTTTTTGGGTGCTGGGGATTGAACTCAGGACCTTGCCCTTGCTAGGTAAGTGCTCTACCACTTGAGCTAAATCCCCAACCCCAGACAATGTTAATTTTGAATATAATTTTGTATCCAATTTATTTTTGGTTATTTGCCACTGAATAGTTGCTTGTACATTGAAAGATTTAAATTTACAAATGCAAAGTGTTTTCTAGACATTGTGCTTTCTCATGAAACAAAAAAATTCTCGTTTTCTCATGTCTGAAGCTAGATACAGATACATAAGTTAGAGTTAAGAGTGACAAAGAATTAAAAGCTAAGTATGTAAATTTTTAATGTTACTTAGATGTTAGAGCAAGTTTGCCTTTTTGCTTTCACAAAGTACACATGAGCCAGAAAATGAAAGATGTCAACAAAAATGTGTACCATAAAGAATAAAGCTGTGGCCAATTTTAAAAGGAATACTATTTTCTTCCTCTAATAATCCTTAAAATTCAGTAAGGATTTATTTTCACCCTGAAGAGTAAAAGTATTGAGAGAGCTACTTTGTTTTTTGTCTAGAAGATCATGCAGACTTCATTTGAAAAAGCTGTGTGCTAAAAGTTGGATTTAGCTGGTAAATAAAGATCTCAGTGACTCACTGTATTAGTAGGATGTGATCTTTACGTGTGGGTGGGTCCATTCGTGGGTTTCACAGAGTCATCAACCTCCTGCCTCACCCAACCCTACTTGGGACCGGTGGCACTTCCACAAGACAATTGACAGGGACTAGGATGCAATTCTGTACTGAGCATAAGAGGCACAGGGCATGCTCATGATCAATACAAATTGAGTGACACAGTTGTAACACAAAGCACAGGAGAAAGTAAGATGGCCCACAGAGGTCAGAAATCCATTAGCAAAGCTAAGCATTGCAATGAAATGATGGATTAGTTCAGGTAGGCAAAATTTCACTTACTCATTTTTCCCAAATTAGCACATTTTTGTCTGCAGTGACCTGGATAATTACTTTATTTCACTGTTGTCCTCTGTTTATGGAGGCCTGGCGCTGCCCAGTAATTAACAAGGCCTGTATCAAAATTTGCTAGTCCAATTCAATTTAGCAAATCAACTGATGGAACACCTAATCTGTATTAGGTACTACTGTATATGCAGCATTTTGAAATTGAAAGTGAATAAAACAGGGTCCATTGTCTCTCAGGAGATGGCAGACTACACCGGAAGGAAATTCTTGCAACCAATGTAATTTAGTGTGGAAAGTGCTGTAGTACTGGGACAGTTGTTCTAGGAGAGCATGAGCAAGAGAATTGTATCAGAAGTCAAGGAAATACTGTATGAAGTGGGAGTAAAGAGTATTTGGAATGGAGTTCTGGAGCTCAACATTCATTATTTCCATTTGTGATTGTAAATACTGAGTAAGTTAGGAATTAAAGCTGTCGAATACAAAGGCATAGATAGTTTTAAACTAAAGTTACTGGTGAATAGTAAATGGGGAAAAGGGAATCTATTGGTTTTAAATTTCTTCACTATTGCTAAGGTAAGTTGGTCTTCTTTCTAACAGAGGAAGGAACTATGAACTCTTGACCAAAGGTGCAAGGAAATTGGATCTTTTAAACATTGGTTTTTTTAAGGTTCCTCTTGAACTTTAGTGATGGAGCACCAGTTTAAAACAAACACACCATTCTTAAAGCAGCAAATGGATGCCCAATTGAGCCCTAAGGCTTTTTCTTTCATTTAAAAGTTCAATTTGAAGTTTCCTGGCAGTGCAGTGGAGCCCTACATAATAATGTCTGCTAGGGAAAGGTTTGACTTTTAGAACACTTGGAGTAAAGATTGATAGTGATATCCTTCCAGAAAACCAATTGCAGCAAAGACTGTTACAGAATGTCACTTCAGTTTCACTAGAAGAACAAAATTGTTTTGGAGGTGACTTCAGCCTGTTGATCATAACAGTAAACAGCAGCAAATTTGAGGGTTGGGATGGTGGTGCAGAAAAGGCAATGGACCTGCTAGGTCATTGCCTTAAATTGGTAATCAAGCCTGCATCCAGGATTCCATTGGGTTATCTTATAAAATCTTCAGTTTAGTAGTTATATGCTATTATTTTATACTGAGGGAAATTTTGATTAACAATTACAAATATTCACCTGGATAGATTGTTTTATAAAAGTGATTTGTTCCAATCCATTAATTCTCTGATTCCTTTAATTCTAAGACTATTTGAGCATAGTCAAAAGTTGTTTTCCTAGACTACAGAACTGAGTAAATTCTAATATCTCAGATTCTAGACTTCATTAACTCCTAATTAGAGTAATATTTTAGGAGGATTAATCAAGTGTGTGCATAGGCTAAACAACTGGGAAAGTAAGAAAGGTTAGACACAATGAAATAGTTATGACCTAGGGCTGACATGATCAGAACTTATACTAGATGGATGGTAGTGGAAATTAAAATTACAAAAACAATATGAGATAAATGCAAAAGGAAGGATGGGCAAGATTAGGTAACAACTGACTATAAATGAAATAAAGTATAGGGAACAGGTGGAGTACCAGTCATAGAAATAAAATGCAAACAAAAGAAAAAGGTAAACAATGGACACAAAAAGGGAAAGGGTTAGATATAAGCTAATAGGCAAAGGGTCCAGGGGAACAAGAAGAGGGCAAAAGGGGGAGGGGAATGGGAATCCAGAGGAATAATGATATCTTAAAAACAAGAACCTAATAACCCAAATTTAAAAGAGTAACACATATACTACGTACTACAGTAACTTTATGTAGTGGTGACTTAATGCTGCATCTACGTGGTTGTTTACATTGCTCGTTGTCATAAGCAAAAGGCACAATGTATTGTGGTCTGTAAGCTTGTGTAATGACCTGTAAGTTGGTGTCATTTTGGAAAGGTTTTAATAAAAATCTATAAAGAAAAAAGCCAAGATAATTGATTGGGAAAAGGGGAGAAAATCAAGTGTTGATTTGGGAACAATTGAGACAAACTTTCTAAGAAGTTGAAGAGAGAGAAATCGCATATATTGATAAAAACAATGAAAGTGTAGTTCATTAAACCTGTTCTGGCTTTTATACAGAATTGATCATCAGAAACCATTTGGCTTGAAATATTGAGTTGCCTTCTCATTTCTATTCCTATCAGTTTTGTTATATTTCAGTAGCAGTTTGTTCAAATTGAACATAGTGTTGCTCTTTTATGACGAATATTGGAAACTATGTTATGTTGGATTTTACTAATGGAAAACTAGAATCTCTTTTCTAATGTGGTCAGTGTTTGTATATAATATATACAGTTATCCTTATTACAAAATAAATTTTTATACAGTTAGCTATGCCTTGCATCCTACTTATTATTAAGCACTATTTTAAATGTGATCTTTATTATACAAAAATATTGAGTAATCTTTCAAATTTCTTCTAATTCATCCGTGGATTTCTAGAGAATGTTTCCTTTTTTGACTAATAAAGGCTTGTGAAGCCTTGTGGGGAAAAAAGTTCCCCAGGAGACATCCAGTTCTCAGAAGTTTATTTTAGAAATAATGCCCACCCACACACCTTTGTTATACAACTTCACTGCATGTTTTCAGGGTGCTCTAGTTCATTTACAATCTTACCTCTAAGGAGACATCAGTCCAGGTAACTTTATATTTCTGATATACTCTGCTGGGTTTCTTAGACTCTCTTGGGAATGTTCAACTGGGAAGAGAATCTCTTGTGTGGGTATTTTTTTTTTTTTTCAATTCCTGCTATCTCCTACTCTGCACCTCCTTATTGGGTATCAAGGCAAAATGGTTATTGGGGACAGTTAACGAAAGCATAAATTGTGTTATAAGCCCTTTTCCTGGAATTTATTCAGGTATCAAGCTTTCCTTCCTCTTCTACTTCTGGCCTTACCAATTTGCAAGTTGTCCTAGCCTAACTCAAGCAGGGACTTAAAATCTGCTACAGAGCTCTCAGCCTGTTGATTTACAGAGCTGAAGTCTGCACACAGGAATCATCTGTAATGGGATTCTTTGCTCTCCAGAGAGACATTATATAACAGAGCTGTAAATTACTGAAGAAATAGAGGAGGGAGAGGAGGAGGGATGGAGAATATGCTCTGTAAAAACAGAATATGCTATTGATTGGAGCAGTGGTCTTTTAACTTTTTTTATTTTTACCAAGAACATGTATTGGTACATTGTATACATAATGATCATAATCAACATGGTTATTTTGTACCTGTACATGATGTATCTTGGTTTTCCCCCCTCTTCCCCTCCCCTCCCCTTCATTCACCTACCCCTCCCTATTTGCAACAAGTTTATTTACATTTTTCCATTTTTTCCCCTTTCATCTTACTTTTCTTTTAACCTTCCTTCTTTATCCTCCTTTTCCCTATCTAGTTCTTCTCTCTTTTGAATACTATCTTTTTCTTTTTTTATCTTTCACATTAAGTTAAGTGGTCTCCCTGGAAAAAAAAGAAAGAGTGGGTAATTTGAGTTAAGCAGTCCGTATTTGTTGTCCATTTATTTGGTATAGTTTGATTTGTTTTTCCTTACCAGTTGTCTCTTAGTAAATTCTGCCCTGATCCCTACCCCTGGACTTTTTATTTAAATAAGGCACTACTTTTCTTTACATCTATATAACAGTGCATTGGTATCTGATTTGCAGCCAAGAGTCATCACAATCAGCCCTTTGCCCTGTCTGTAGTATCCCTGAATCAGACTACAATAGTGGTTTGATCAGGGCAATGTACAAGGCGTAGTAATGTAAAGTTTGGAGAGAAAATGTCCTATATGCATTGCCAGAGCAGTGAGTCTAGCCAACAGAGAAATAGATGACCTCAGGAAATGTCTGGCTTAACAAATGTATATCTTTAAATTGGAAATCTAATTATTTGCCTTAGATTTGCACTGCTGGGAACCTAATGCAAGCCCATGTTAAATAAACTTATTATTTCCGTTTTTCATTTAACCTGTGGGTTGTAGTATGACCAATCTGTTTTATATCCTCAATCAACAGATGATTGTATTTGGTAATAATTTATCAAGAATAAAAATCTGTTTTTGAAACTAATCACCTCATGTTAGGTCTGCCCTTTTTCAAAACCACCATCTGATATTCATTTTGTCTACAAGACAAACATACTGATGAAAATGCATATACCACAGGATACAGCCAGTGGAATGAAGCATTTCCACTCTTTGTATATATTTAGAACATTTTCTGTTTTCCTGACAGATGGACCAAATTTTAGTATTAAAGAAAAAAATCAATTTTACATAGTATAAACAAATTGAACGAGTACACTGTGTATTGCTGATTACTTTGTAACAGAATGTCCAGTGGAATTTGAGGTCAAATCAGGTCATATCTAAACTCTGTGGTTTGAAAAAAAAGTGACTTTTGCATGTATATTATATTTATTTTCCTTAAGATATTTGGATGACTCTCTAAGTGGGAAATGCCACATTTCATGTATTTTTCAACTCTTTTAAGACCTTTTCAATTTAATGATTTTTGTTCATGTGCTAGTATCTTGAAATATTTTTGTCTTTTCATAAATCTAGCAAACTTACTATATAAAGTTTACCAAAGTGATATGTAGATTATAATCCACAATTTCAAAAATTTTATTATTTAGAGCCAATGACCCTGCTTCTGTTCCTGTAAACTAGTTACACTAACTTTTGTCTAGCACAGTTTTGGCCCTGGCTCCTCGAGAAAATTAGCTGACAGTCCTAAAAGTACATTATTGAAGGAGACTTCAGGGCTAGAGATAGGGCTCATTAGCGGAGTGCTTGCTCACCATGGGCACAGCTCTGAACTCAAGTCCTGAAACTATAAAGAAGTTTAACTTTTAAATGTATTTAAATTTATACCAAATATCTACATGCCATTTTTCTTATATATTTAACTTTAATTAAAATTATTTCATCTCTAATGCTTTAGACTGATATTGCTACCTTTATTTTATTCATGAGGAGAGTTGGGGCTACAAATTTGTCTTTTAGAAGATTGTCACTAATCCTTTCTCCTGTTATTCCATCTGTTATAAATTTGTTTTTTTCACTTTCCTCTTTTTAAACTTGTTATGACTCCCTAGTGTTTAAGGACAAGAAAACCCTCCTTAGTCCTTCCCCACATGGTCTTACCTGTCTTTCGATCCTCTCGGCAGCCTCCATGGCCCCTCTCCTTCCTCGTTTTCCACTTAGGTCTCAGATACCTCTCACAGTCTTCTGGAATTCATCGTCTGCTTTGGCCTAGCTTCACCAGTTGTTGCCTTGACCTGGAATTACCTTCCTCATCATCTCCCTAGACCATTCTCTTAAATTGAGGACTTGATGTTATAGTCCAAGAAATCTTTCAGCCTCCTAAGTCATGACTCACTGATCCTTCTTCTTTATTGAAGGCATATGTCTGTTTGGCATATTACATGGCTAGAGACACTATTGGGTAGATAGATGGCAAACAAGTAAACAAACTATTGCAACTTGTAGCAAGTTGTGTGAAGTAAAGGAGTGGAGTACAATGAGAAATAAAAGTAGCAGTAGTCTATTTACTGATCAACGAAGGCCTCTATGAAAACGTGACATTAAAATTGAGACTGAAAATAAAAGGAAGAGCTAGCTATATAAAGCATGGAGGGGAAAGTGTTTCAGATACAGAGAACATACAGAGTTCCAAGATGGGAAAGAGATGGGTGCATTTGAGCAACTGAGAAGAGGGCACTGGCTAAAGTATAGAAATTGAGGCGACAGTGGCGTGAATTGAGGGTGGAAAGCTGGATCAAGTCGGTGCTGTCCACTGAAGGCTTACAGGCAAAGGGATGTTGTGGCTATATTACTGTTGGAAAACAATTTCTCTTGACCCCTTTTGGAGAATACTGTACATTGGAAGGGAGTAAGAATCTCAGGGAAGCTATAAAGATGCTATTGCCTGTAACTGGCAAGAAATCACTTTTAAATAGATCCTGGGATAAAAACACTACCATCTTTAGAGTATTTTCTGATCATCATCTCTCTTAAACAGTTCTTTTGAAACCTGAATGAGAAGATATTTGAAAATATTATTATTGCTGTTACAAAAATAATGCCGCTAGCTGGAAAAGTAGTCAGTGTTGAGATTGCACAGGCAGCGTAGGCTGAGGAAAAGAGGACAGGTTTTCTTAAAGTGCAAAGAAAAGGTAGGCACCCAGAATGCAGGGAGAGACACACCTCAAATTGCAGTTTAAAAAAGCATATAAAAATGTATTTGAAATTTGCAAGAAAAGATAAGAAACTAGATAGGAGGCTGTTGTAATTGCTAAAACATGATGGCTGTTCAGGCAGAGGAGTGGCAATGGAGACAGTGAGGAGTAGGCTGATTTCAAGCAGATTTAGACTTGGATTGGAGGTGAGAAACATGAAAAGTGATGTCTTTAATTTCTTCTTGTTTTTTTCTCCAGCTTTATTTGAGGGTATAATTGACAACTAAAACATTTATAGGCTACAATGTGGTATTTTGATGTATGTATGTATTGTGAAATGACTAACATTATTAAACTAATCAACAGGTCCATTTCTTTGTGTTTCTGGTTTTTTGAATGAACAAGTGGACAGAGGTGCCATTCAGTAGGATATGGGGCAATGTTGGGGGAAAGGTCAGTAGTTCAATTTTGGAAGTATTAAATTTGAGAAATTTGTACCTAAATAGATATTTTTATATAGGAAGCTAAATAAATGGATTTAAAAATACATATGCATGTATGTATTTGTAGATAAAGGATCATACTGTATTATTCTACCGTTTGTTCGCTTTCATTAAAAATATGATATGTATACTTTTTTTGAGATATAGATTTATTTGATGTCATAAAAATTTCATGATTGTGTAGCTCTACCATAAGTTAATCAACAGTTTTCAATAGATGGTCATTATTATGCATATCAGAATAGTTTTTCAATTATTTCTGTAGGATAGATTCTAAGAATTAGAATTGCTGGATCAGAAGTTACATGCATCAGGGAGAAACTGCCGCCTTGGAAAGAACTACACTATCAACCACGTATTGGAGGGCCAATTTTTCTAACACTGCATTCCAATAATTTATTTTATATTTTTGATCTTAAGAAAATGTTATCTTAGTATTATTTTGTTTCACTTTCCATGGTGCAAGATGGTGAACACCTTTTTATTTGTTAGGCATTCTATTTTTGTTTGTTTGTTTTATGTGAAAACTAGATATAAAATGATTATAGAATTGAACAAGTGAAAAAATCAGATACTTTAGAGAAATAAAATAAGAAATAAAAAGAAAAAGGCAGAGAAGCAATAGGAAAGAATGAAGGAAATAAATGGAGGCCAAACTACTATTTATTTGCTATTGGATGACTCATGAGAATTTCAGAGTAGCTGGTGGGGAGAGGGGTAAATATTTTATAAAAATTACTAGTCACAAGTTGCATAAAAGTTGTACGTTAGCAAAATATTGGAGGTAGTTTTTGGAAAGCACTTTAGAAATCAGTGTCTTAATGTGTATTTTTGTTACTTATATATTGAGATACTTTTGAAAACAAATCTGTAAATGCTCAAGAAATTTTGAGGGTGAAATTCAGGAAAGCCTGATAAAATATTTTCCCCTAGGAGCGTCCTGTGTACCACACAGAGCAGCTGCACTTTGCATGCAGCCACAGCAGTCATAGCAAATCCAGTAAGAGGTCACCCACAGCCATGTTTATCCTGTTCTATTAACAAAGGAAATGTAGACTAGGACACTGGGGATTACACACAACTAATTTTTTAAAATGCCATTGAGTTGATCTTTATCTGTAAAGCCAACACAGACGTACGAATAGTTAAAATGAGCTCCTGCCTCTCACATTTCCGTGGGATAAAACCTGGTGTTTCATTTCACACCAACTGAACTGCAGCTCTTAATGGTGAGAAGTCTTTAAAAATCGTATTTGTTGAAGCCATGGTTTTCAAATAGTAGGTGCTTGGATTGAGGTTCTTGGAGTATATAGTTTCTGACTGAAAAGCATTTTCACTTTTTAGAAACTAGACTCTGAGCTCCACAGTCCCCATTTCACCCCCGCCGAGGTCTGACACTGTGCTCTCGAGGTTCTAAATTCATGGCACTTGAACCAAGTTGGCAGCCTGTACAGCACAGTGGTGATCTTTGGAGAGTGTTCATGAGCAAATCAGTTTTGTCCTTTCAGCAGCGGGAATAACAAGTTAAACACAGTCCAGCGTTGTTGACTCTTTGTGATGACCCTCCTAACTTCAAGAGTAGTTGTTTTACAGTGAATGTTCTAGCTGGGTTTGGTGGCTCATGCCTGTAATTCCAGCACTTGTGAGGCTGAGGCAGGATCGCCTCGAGTTTGAAGCCAGCCTGGGCTACATAGTGAGTTCAAGGCCAGGCTGAACTACATAGCAAGACCCTGTCTCAAAAAACAAACAAACAAAATAAAACAAAACAATGAATGTTCTAAGTGGTTGATCTGTTATAAAATTGACTCCTTTAATAAAGCCAAATAACTACTATTAAAGTTGGACCATCTGGCTATCGCACACATACAGTCACTGTTCTGAAAACATTAATGAGTATCGAATGATAGAATCATGAAATGAGGGGTCAAAATGTGACTTAAATTTATCAAAATTCTAGAAAATACTAAATTTCTTTCTGTAATTCCTTGAAACTGGGGTTAACTTTTCTGTGATAATTAAGAGTTTCTGTGTATAAGAGTTTCTGCACATACAATCTATACTACTTGTGGGCATGTTTTTACGCAGACATATAATTTAGCTTCTAATTTCCTAATCATTTTAAGAGTGCTAGAGACTAAAGTTATAGTGATAATTTTTCTTATAATAAGTTTATTTCTTTTTTTTTTAATTTTAAACCAAGAACATGTATTGGTACATTCTACATACAATGGTCACATTCATTACATTAATTCTGTACCTATACATGATGTATCTTGGTTCTCCTCCCTCTCCCCCCCTCCCCTCTGCACCCTCCCTCCCTATTTACAGCAGGTTCATTCATCATTTTCCATATTTTCCCTTTCCCCTCTTTTCCCCCTGTTGCCTTTCTGCTTTTCCCCTTCTTTCTTTCTAGTACTTCTCTCCTCTGCTCACCATCCTCCTTTTATATAATATCTATTACACCTCTTTGTCCTTATTTACACTTATGGTTTCTCATATCAAAAAAAGCAATTCGATGTGTACTGATAAGTGTCTGATTTATTTCACTTAATAGTATTTTCTCAAGGAACATCCATTTACATACAAATGACTCTAGTTTATCCTTTTTAATGGCGGTGTAGTACTCCATTGTGTAGAAAAACCACATCTTCTTTAGCCCTTCATCAGTTGTTGGGCATTTAGGTTGTTTCCAAGACTTAGCTATTACAAATTGTGCTGCTATGAACATGGTTGTGCATATATCACTGTGATATGATGATTTTAATTAGTCTTCTATCCAGGGAAAGCTGGCAGAAATTTTTTCTGTTCTGTTGGTTGTCTCTTCACTCTGTTGGTTGTTTCCTTTTCTCTGAAGAAATCTTTTCATTAGATACAATCCTATATGTTGATCTTGATACTAATATTCTTGTGATATTGGAGTTCTCTTCAGAAAATCCTTGCCTATATGTCTTCAAGAGTTTTACCTATTTTACCTTCCAGAA
>PVJO010018208.1:0-37296 GCA_004026905.1 Hystrix cristata | reverse complement strand
GTGTTCAATCCCCAGTATCACAAAAAGAGAGATATAGAGCTAGAGCAAGAACAAGAGTGAGAGTGCACATGAGACGGAGAGGGGGCGGGGAGAGAGAAGAGAGGGAGGGAGGAGAAGGAAGGAAGGAAGAGAAAGAAAGAAAAAGAAAGAAAGAAAGGGAGAGAGAAAAAGAGAGAGAGTGAGAGAAAGAAAAAGATACCTTGAAACCACTGTGTATCTGGTCATTCGTTATGTCAATAATGGGAAAGTAATCACTGGCCTACTGTATAGCCAGGAGCTCAGATGTCAAGAGAAAATGTCACTGAAGTGTGGCTTTGGCCTCCCCAGCAAGACCTGGCCACATCATTTTGTGCTGTCAAGTACTGTCTTCACTGGCCGAATTTTCACCACTAACAATAAGCAAAATGGAAGGATGGAGCCCACCACCAGCTTCATTTCCTTGCCTCATCTGACAAACTTTTTACCCCACTTCTTGGCCTTGATGCTGCCAGGCCCCATATTACTTTAAACTTCTCATTGGTGACAATTGGCTGTTACCTTCACTCTGAGACAAATCCTGAATCTGGTAGAATCTGTTTGCTCCTTAAGGACAATGGTTCTCATCTGCTTCACTTCCCCGTCCTCACCTCCCCACCTTCGCCGGCTGGAAAGCCTTGTCCTGCAGGCCACAGGCTCGGCAGGCTGGGATGAAGAGGGATTGGGCAGCAACAGATTTTCGTCTGTATCTGGGCTTTATTACATACAAGTAGCAGGATTTTGAACAAATGCCTCCATAAGTCACAGAATTCGATCGTTCCATCTCTCTCCCTCTCTTCTCCTTTATTTCTCCTTTCTCCTTTTCCTATGTAGGAAAGGAAAATAATGCCTACTTCGTCAGACTAAAGGAAAGACTCATTCACTGAAATAATCCAGATAAAACTTCTGGTACTTTCAGCAGCTCAACAAAAGTCAGTTCTCCTCATAATGTCCTTCCTTGAAATGACTCAGTAACAATAACAACAACCCAACTCAGCAACATTAAGCTGGTTTATAGAGTGAGGCAGTGCCACTGTGCTACATAAAACAAATGAAAAAAATTACCATAATTTGGTAGGTACATGTCATTATGTATTTGTCAGAGCTTGTAAAATGCGCAATGTCTCAGGTGAGCCCAGCTACCACCTCTAGACTTCGGCTGACAATGATGTGTCGTTGAGGGTCCACTGGTACCAACAAATGTACTGCTCAGGTTCAGGATGTTAATGGCAACTGAGGCTGGGGAGGGACAGCGTACATGGGAACTCTGTCCTTTCTGCTCAATTTGCTGTGAATCTAAAACTGCCCTAAAAAATAAAGTCTGTTAAAAAAAACAACGCCTATCAAATAAATCTGCAACTCTCCTGAGAAGCACAAATGGATTTCAACATAGTAAGTGTCTCTAATGAGCAGAGGGGTGAACAGCACGCAGGGAGAGCTGACAGACCCTTCACCTCCCCCTTCTCCTATTCTGCACAATTTCTTATTCCTTCGCAATTTCTTAAAGTAAATTATATTGAATTTTTTTTTTAACTGAAAGCCACAGGCGTACAACTCTTAATCAGAATTCACGTAGGGCTCGTGACTAGGATAAATTCTTATCTCTCTCTTTATTGCTTTAGCCCTTACCTTAGATATTTGCTCTGCCCTAAAAAATCTGTTTAATGTGTTAAAAACACGGTATGTTAAATACTCTCTTCTTAAAATAATCCACCCAATGTTCTTTTCTTGTTAATATTTGATGGCAAGAGGAGGAAAATGCATAAAAATACATGGAGGGAATATTATTTCCTCTGTAAAGAGAAAAACTTTTAAAGTAGAGTTTTTAATACACTGATCTTTGGGATGCTTCAGTCACTTTCACATAAATGAGACAGTTTGTATGTAAAGAGTTTAGGCTTAGCGAACCATAGTTTCTCTCTCACCACTACCGAATTCCCATACCCTGGAACAAAGGTCATCACGGGCACGATGTAAGATCGTGTGTCCTAAAACAACTTTATTGACCAAACAGCCTTCTGGGCAGCTTTAGTCCATAGGCAGTAACTAAACTATCTTTGATTTCATTCCTTTTGCCATGTATGAGCATGTTAACACATTTCATCTTCATTAAAACAAACACACACACATAAAACCCATAATTCGAACATTACTGTTCTTGCATATGCTTATCTGATGATTTAGAAATTCATTAAGTTCCACTTATGACCAAAACTGTGCAGATTTTTTCTTGCTTTTCTCCTTTCATCAAATATTTGCTATCACTACCAGTAACTCAGAATTTCTCTCGTGTCTCTCCTTCACAGCTTCCTGCAACCCTCAGATATCACTGCAATTGTGTTTTTATTGTTTTTTTCCCCTAGGTTCTTAGTATATACAAAAATCATTTTTTAAAAGTTTAAAGAAAGCTTTTGTTTTCTGTAAATGATTGTGACCTTCCTTTCTGCTGTACACATGATCATTTAGTAAATACAATAATGCAATCCAAAAAAAAAAAATACAGAAATATGTGATAAGGACAGGAAATAGCATCTACAATTCTACCGCATTACAAATATTAGAATGTAAAACTTTAGTTAGTGAAAAACAGTAATGAGAACGTTGCTAGGCACCGAAAGGTAGAAAGGACGAAACAGTTCTGATGTTGTAGAGTACACTTAGGTGACTAAAGTCCACCATAATTTATATTTTAAGAGTATGAACTTTCCCAACATATATGTAGTAATGTTTAATTGTTTGAAAAGATATGAATGCTAAATGCCCTCATTTGATCATTGCACATTGTGTACACACATTGAATTATCATTCTGGACTCCATAAAATGTACAAGTATTATCAATTGAAAAGAAAAAAAAAAAGAAAATAGACACTACATTTCTGCCAATCGAACATTAATGTCTGTGATTACTTGAGAAGCTGAAACAGAACTTACTTCTTTAATCGTTCATCTTTGGATTAGTTTTCCTGTCACTGGGGAATAACATACAATGATCACAATTTAAAGAGGACTCAGTCTGTGGGTGGCAGGCTCGAAGGCAGAAACATCATGTGGAAAATGTGTAGCAGAGCGAAGCCATTTAGTTCACTGCAGTCGGGAAGCAGAGAGAGAGAACAGGGTCAGAGAGGGAGAACAGGGTTGGAGAGAGAGGGGCCAGGGAACATGCATAGTATTTAAAGTCATGCCACCCAGACACACCCAGAAATGTGCTTTACTAATCACCTGAGAAGATCACAATCAAATCAGTTTGACGCAGGTAAGGTCAACAGTCACACTACCAAAGTAGATAGCAGATTCTACCGCTGAAACAGATAGTTGGTCCCCGACCAATGGAGGCTTGGATCTCCTTTAAATCAAAATGATGCGGCCACTATTATTCCTCCTTCCTTATCAGCAGCCACTCAGATCTCTTTGTTTGCCATTACTCATCTTGTTCCTACAATATCCCGCTACCATACCCAGTGTGTCCCTTCAAATTCGTTTTTAAGACCAAAGCCACATTGTGGATTTGTCAGACTAGCTAGATCAGAAAACAGAGAGATGTCCAAACAATTTCTTTCACTTAGAAAAACACTTTAAAATGAACAAAATTCAAAATCTATCATGTCCAGGAAAGGCTTGGTGACTTTCCAAGACTTCTGATGAGTAAGGAATAATTGACAAATGGAGCTTGTTTGTCCACAGAGTGTAGCAGAATGGCTGATTTAGTAAATTGCAGGCTGAAATGGATTTTAATAAACAATTTCCTAATTCAATTCAGCATTTTAATGTCTTACTGCTTACTTTGATTTGAGCTCTGAGAAAACCTAAGTGTTTCAGAAAAATAACCTTCCCTCGTGTAAATCGCCCTGTGCTTCATTAATTAACTCTCTTGTGGTCAAAAGGCAAATCTGGAAACGAGAGGATGTTTGCAGATCCCTTTCTGTTTCCCGGTGTCTATAACACAGGCAGCTCGCTCACCTTCTTATCCTTAGAAAATCAAGTGAGTCAAGGGAATCCCCCTGTGAAACAAGGAGGTATGTTTTTTCCTAAATAGTTAATGTTTTCTTTTGGGGAAGCATAATCCATGTTATAGATAGTTTGATTTGCAGTTCCCAAATACTGCAGAGAGTGGGAATTTATCTAGGCACTTTTCCTCTAATGAACTCAAACACAGTTTTTGACTTGTAAAGAGGAGTTAGCCCTTGTTCTTTAGATTAAAACTCAGTAGTGGTGAGTCAGAAGCCCTCAGGCAGAGGCAGCGCCCTTTCCTGCTGAGATGAGTACTGTGGTACCTCTCACAGAAAATATAAAGACGATAGATTCCTACACAGTGCATTGAAAGATGGAGGTGTGTTTCTGTGCTGCAGAGTAGCACCACTACAACCCTGAACTGCAATAAAATCTTTACATTGGAGTTTTGTGTTTCAGGGATGGAATGTGACAGCAGGTGAGGGTACCTATTAACCTACCAAATTTGCTAAGTAATGCCAGAGATAACCATAAGGAAACCCCTGAATAATCCATGCAGCTCAGAGGATGAACACCTGTGAATTAAATAATGGCAGAAAAGGCAAGAAAAGGGAAGAAAAGGCAGGTTGGGATCTGGCTACAAATGTTAATTGTTTTAACGTGGTCTCCCTTTCTTCTCTTCTTCCTTTCCTTCTTTCTTGTATGTCCTTTTTATCAAACACTAACTCTCTCCCTTCTTGTTTTTCATTCTTTTATTTTGAGATGTAGTCTCTTGAGGTTGTCCAGGCTGGCCGGAACTTTCAGTCCTCCTGCCTCCATCTTTCAAGAGTCTGGCATTACAGGTGTACACCACTGTGCCTAGTGATTTTCCTTCTCTTCTTTGTATTCTTCTTCTGTCCCCTCCACTCTATCTTTCTCTCTCATTTTCAATTTCTTCCCTAATATCTCAGTAAAGCAGTCATTAGATGTAAATGAGCACACTAGCCACCAGGGTAGGCAGAGACAATCTGCAGAGAGGGTCAGAACGGAAGCACAGCAAGGAGCATCTTTGAATATTGTGGCGTGGTGTGTGGCAATGTGGTAGCCCAGGAGGGGTGAAGGGAGTTGTGAAGGAGGAAGGGAACGTCAAAGGGAAGGTGGCTTTGGCTAAGCACTGCCTGAGCCGCCAAAGAAGTTTCAGGAGAACGTGCGCAATGGGGAGGCGGCCATCACCTTGTCAGGACTGTCTCGGCCCACAGTGTTAGGAAGTATTTGAACAAAGGTCATCCGGGGGACGCATGTGCAGCTGAGAGGCGTGGAGATGGATCGATGCCAGAGGAGGCAGCAGTAGGAAGAGGCTCAGGCCTCAGGTGTTGAGTCCTGGGCAGAGTCTGGGCCGGGTAGGGCCCCTCCTCAGGCACCAAGAGTCTGAGCAAGGCCAAGATGACATCTGTTGGCCGGGCCAGGCAGAGCGACGGTGGCACGGTCATGAATAGAGGAGACTCCACAGTTCATGGTGTTTGGACGGTAGTGAGAGCCTGTTTTCCGTAGTTGCGGGATGCGGAAAAGAGCAGAGTTAGAATGAGTGCTTTGTTTGACTCAGTATCGAGTCGTTGGTGTGACTCAGCATCTTCGATACATAAAGAGATTAATGACACAAATGTGCTTTTTGAAAAAATGGGTTGTCTTTTTATTGCTCAATTGTAAGAGTTCTTTATGTATTCTGGACATATATTCCTTATCAGGAATATTGTTTCAAAACATTATCTCCCAATTCAGTAGACTGTGTTTTCTTTTTCTTGATCATGCCAAAAAAGACACACCCTCTTTTTCATTTTAATGAATCCTTTTAATTTTGATGCATTCCAATTTTCTGACCTTTTTTATTTGTTACTTATGATCTTGCTGTCATAGCTAAGAAACCATTCCCTGATGCAAGGTTACAGAGATTCATTCCCATGTTTTTGAAGACTTTTGTAGTGCCAGCTCTTATATTTGGCCGCACAATGCTTATTGCGGTAACTTTTGTCCCTGTTGTGAGGTAGGGATCCAATGTCACTCCTGTCAAGTTTTTCAGACTGCCATCAGCACATATGAATTATTACAAGAGGACTAGTTACAGTAGGGATTGAAGTGGTCGGGAAGACCCTCATTACCAATAATAATTAAAAAGTAAATAAATAAAGAAGTAAACTAATGATAGTTGGAATGGGGAAGTGGTGGTCTCACAAGCACTGGCAATTCGGGGCCCTTTGCAGTTAGATACAGTCGAGTTATACATTTTTAATACGTTCTGCTAAACCCTGACGTATGACTGGTACATTTAAGCCATTCATATTGAATGTTAATAATGCTAAGATAGAATTTACATCCGCCCCTTATCCACTTGATTTCCATATGTTGTTCAGGTCATTTTTTTCTTCATTCATTTTTCCATTGCTTTCTTGTGTTAAGGAAGTATTGTCTGATGTTCCTCTTTAATTTTCTTGTTTCATTTACTATATTTTAAAGTTATTTTTACTGCTTTTCCTAAGGATCATAAACACACATTTGTAATGTTTTATGTATTTGTTTATATAGTTGATTTTACCACTATTTTTAATTTCTTCTTGTGGTTTAGAATTACCGGCATTCTTTTATTTCGGCCTGAAGGACTGCTTTGGGTACTTGTTATAGGGTAGATTGAATTTTTAAGAAATTGCCAGGGTTTTGTTTTTCTGGGGATGTGTTATCTTCCCCTCATTTTCAAAGGATAGATTTGCTGGATATATCTGATAGGCTTTTTCTTCCCTCACTTTCATCATTTCATTCCACTACCCTCTTATTTTCGGAGGAGATAGTAGATGTTTGTTTTATTAAGAATTCCTTGAATATGATGAGTCATTTTTGTTTATCCTCTTGCAAGATTATCTTTGTCATTTTTTAGTATATTTGTGTCATAGCCAGGTGTGTATTTGACTCTACATCTGCTGAACTTCTTGGATGTGTGGATTAACATTCTCTAATAAATTTGGGGAGTTTGGAGCCATCATTTCTCCAAATATCCTCCTACCTTTGTTCTCTTTTCTTCCTCTGAGAATTTTACTGTGCAAACATTGGTAAGGGTGATGGAGCCCCACAGTCTTGTCTATGTCTCTGATTTTCGTCGTTCTTTTTGTTTCTGTGCCTACAATTGGACCAGTTCATATTATTTGTCTTCCTGTTTCCTGATTCTTTTGCCAACTCAAATATGCTGTTGAGTTCTATGAATTTTAATTTATATATATTTTATCTTTCCACTCAATAATTTTTTTCAATGTCTTTTATACTTCTCTTTATTAATATTTTGTGCTCTTGTGAGTCATTATGCACATATTTAAAAACTAGTCTGTAGACATTACATTCTTTAGGTCTTTAAAAATATTTATGATATTTTATTTAAAGAATTTGTTTACTAATTTCAAATTCATTTGTTAACTTCAAAAAGGACAGGTTCTTTTTCATTGTTCTGGTGGCACTGGAGATTGAATGCAGGCTCTTCACACTGAGCTGCATCTCCAGTATCCTTTTTGTATTTTGAGACATGTTCTCATTAAGTTACTAAGTTGCTCAGGCTGGGATGAAACTAGTGATCCTCCTGCCTCAGCCTCTCACAGTGCTGGGATTACACACATGCACCATCGTATTTGGCAGACAATTTGTATTGCCTAATTTTTTACCCATTTATGGCACATGCTTTGTTTCTTTGCAAGTTTCATAGCAGAGTTTATTGTGCCGAAAATGACATTTTTAATAATAAAAGCCTTAACTGTAATAATCAGATTCTCCTTCCTGCTCAAGGTTTGCTGTTTGTTTGTGGAGTCATTTTCTCGGTGAATCTAATCCATGTCAGGTGCAGCTCCTACGGACCGTTCAGCATAGATGTTCGGTATCGATTGGGTAGAGATTCCCTAAAACCCTAAAGTGAATTATCTCTCACTGGCCTCTGAGGCACCCACATGCTTGAATCGTCTCAGTTTACCTTTACTTTCCCTTCTCGTTCATGCAGAGCATGAGCGTGGCTGCAGGTGAGGGATTAGGGCCTTCTCAGGGTTCTCCCGAGCACATGCAGAGCCCAACAAGTGTACAAAGACTTCAGGTCCTCCAGAAATAGGTAGGATTTTTCAAAAGTCCCTTAGGAACATCTCAGCTCCCAAATTTTCTTTTTAATATATTGATTTTTGGAGTGTATCATCTCTAGTTTGTCCACCTGCCATTACTGTGTTAGGCAACCGCACTGTTAAGAAAGTGGTGGTGGATTTTCTAATAAATGTTCTCCAGTGCAGGTTTTCTCGACAAGCTCTTAGTTTCGTCCGGTGAACACAGACACTGTGGCTAGAACTCTGGCAGTCAGCTTCCAAATCTGCGGTTGCCGCGGGCTGGATGTCTCAGGGCAGTGGTGGTGAATCTGTGGCACGAGTACTCTTTGCTTTGCTTTTCGGACAAAGGACGTTAGTGTAGGCACTGTTCTTTCTGAACTAGACCCTCGGTACTCAGGTTTAATTGCAGTGTTGGCGCCGTACCATAAATGAGTGAGCTTTGGGCCGCAGTTGGGCACTCATCTCTAAAAGGTTCGCCATTCCTGTTGCAGGGGAACTCGAAGCCCACCCTGTCTCTCTTTTGCTCACTGCTTTTTTTCAGTTTCTATGGTGCTGAAATTTTCTGTTTTGAAGGCTGCCATAGAACTGGAGAAAGGGAAACTGAGCAAATGGATACCGCACAAAGCTCATTTTAACATTTAGAAGTTTTTCATGAAAACAGCCTTTCATATAGTTGAAAGCAATTAGATAATTTCCAAATTTCCAGAAAGACTGATTTGATAATTTTTAGTTGTCTTCCTTTTGCTTTTACACAGTGGCTTTGTCGAGCCCTTGCTTTACTGTTTTGAAAGTCCATTCTCTAGACTCTTTTTGCAACTTTTCTGTTAATTTTAAATTAATCTAGAATAAAGAGAAAATATTTAGTATTTTTCTTTACGTTGCCTTTAGTTTCTTGTATTCTTTTCCTTTCTGTAGCTGTGTTAGTTGCACAGAATTGCATAAGTATAGCTGCTTTCTTAGTCAAAGCTTAGTGGTGCTTGTAACTTATACACATTTCCACTGTGACAGCCACAAATACCTTAATTTTTTTTTCCCCATTTCCATTGTACTTAAATCAGTAAGGTTTGCCTTTCTCTGCAATACAATGGCATGGTCTTTTTAGGAAACAAGACAAACTCCTAGTTGTCTCTGAAATTCACATTTTATGTTTTTTTACTAGACAGTACATAACGTTGTGTAAGTCTCATTTCTTATATATGTTCTACAATTCACAAGAGTTTCATTATTTTTCCATTTCACTAGAAATGGTTGTTGCTGCTGATTTCCAAATAAAATGCTCCCCAGGCTTGTTTATTATGGTCCCAAGTTAATCAAGGGTGAACTAATTTTTAAACAAATAGCCAAAAGATCTTGTATCTTCAGCATTTTAAAGTACAAATAGATTTTTATACTGTTTATTCTAAGCCAGGGATTTTAAACTTGTTCATCATACACATTGAAAAACGTTTTGCTATTTTTCAGCAATTGTCTCTTTTAAATGCTCCTCATATTTCTTATTCTCATCTATGCTATTTCAGCTTTTTTCCCTAAATAACGCTTATTTCTCCCTAGCGGTACTAAAAAAGTCACTGTCCAATTTCAACAAATGCAATGCTACTTTGTTCCACAAGAGGGCACTCAAATGGCTTTCTTTTTGTGATTTTTCTATTTCCCACTTTTCAGATGGCTTGTTTATTACCAGGTTGGACAGATTTATTACAGAGTCCTTCACTAAAACCTGAAAGATACATGTACACAAATAAATACAATTCAATCCTTAGGAACACTGAGTATCTGTGTTCTAGAAATAAGAAAATAAAAGGAAGAAAATGAGATATCTCTATAATTTATCTATGAAAATTCCATCTGAATTCTCAGGAAAGGCGTTAGAACTGATTATTAGATATGATTCCTGGAAATGAGGTTAAGCAGGTAGATTGTACTTGTTTTACTGTTTCCACACCGCATGAAGAAAGATGTTCTTAAAAAGCTGAAAAAATAAATTCAAATAGGTGAAGTGTGTAAAATGATCATAAAGTGATTATAAAAACAATAACCAAGTTTTGTCAGAATGACACGTAGAAAAGATGTTAAAGAAATATTTGGTTTGCAGGATGGCAAACATTAGGATGGCAGAAACATGAATAAAAGGATGCTTTGTTTTAATTGCTTATTTAAATCACAGCATATTCTACCACTGGAAATATAATCATCCCTCCAAAGACTGAATTTGTCTTTTTCTACACACTCAGCCTGATCTGAAGGGAGGGAGGGTGGGGCGTGATGTGGATAGTGAGGGGACGAGGCAGCACATACCGTTTAGTCGCTCTGGAGACTGTGGCATTCTGACCTTATGGAAATTTGATTGGCCTGCCTAGTAAGAGACCACCCCAAAAACCTAGAGACGTCAAATTAGGTAATTGTACTTATTTGGAAGACAATAAGCACTGACCATTAGAAGAAAGATTCCTCTTTTGAGAAATGTTGCAGCAAAGAAGGGGACTGTGGGTGTCATAGCACAGAACTACCGTCATAGCTTTGGCGTTGTTCCCAAGGAGCCGGGTGCTGCGATGGCTGCCACTGTCGCTGAAGTCTGAACGAGCTCTGGTAGCACCCGAGTCAGCCGCTGCTTGATAACTCTGTAACCACCAGGAGGGGAGAGACACTGTCATATCTCTGCGTGACAATCAAACAAAGCAAATGTATCTTAAACTTCTGTTTTTTAGATATTGTTTCTTTCTTTCTGTAGGTGGTATTGGGGTTTGACCTCCAGACTTTCCCAACGAGCTACATCTCCAGTCTCTTTTCTTAATGTTTATTTTGAGACCGAGCCTCACTATGTGGCTAAGTTGTCGTAAGGAGGCTCCGACTTGGACCCTCCTTCCTCAGCCTCCCAGAGTCCGGGGATCACAGGCGCGCAGCACTTTTTGGTACTGTGGGTTGAACCCGAGGCCTCTGCACTGACCTACTTCTCAGCCCTTTTGATTTCTTCATAGTCACTCTTAGATGGTGGCTTTCTAAAACAATTGTTTAATAACTGCCATTGGTATCTCTTGTATAATCAGTTATTATTTTAGTAAGGAGGATTATTTTCTCAAATACAGCAAGGAGTGAAAGATGAAAATTATCCATGCCTAAATGAGTTAGAAATCATTACAACTTGATAGATTCCTTGGGAAATTTTATCTTTCTAAACCTTTTTAAAAATCCAATTTCTTCTTTGGAGCAATTGAATCGACTGCTTTATTAATGTAAATATCTTGTATTAATTCATTAACAGGAAAAATAAGAAATAGGATCACTTTATACATAGTATCAATAGACTTGCTTTAATCTGTAAGAAAAAAGTAATGAAAGTGTACATACTTTTTCCATATGTTCTATTACCTAGAATACTAAAGACTAATAAGTCCAACATGTACTGATTTCTGCGATCTCTGTGTCCCATTTGTATCTCCCAGCGGCGTCTGAGGAATACGGGAACCAAAATGGCGTTCTTGAGAGTGTGGCACCCTGCTATTGAAATCTAGCAAATCCTCTGCATCTTCCCAAAATATAAAAGCCAGTCAAAGTCTGCAGTTATTTCAGCTTCAGCTTGGAGTACATACAGCATCCTTCTCATACAAGGGACAACATCACATCATTGTGTGGCATGCAATTTTCTTGAAAAATATCTGCATCTAGATGCCAGTCAGAAGCATGTTTCAAATTTGTACATCTTTGGGGGCAATTTTTAATACATCAATTGTGTCTGAGATTAACACTTGAACAAAATCACCCCAAAGATATCTGTGTCAATTGTGTGTGTGTGTGGAAAGCAGCATGTTTGTACATGTGCATATATGTTTGATATAATTAGAATTTAGTAAAAATAACACCATTCCATGATTGCCTTTTCTTTCTTTCTAATCGCCAATAGCTTTCCCTCATAAAATTTATGGAAGCCACTTAAGGACAGGACAGGGGGATTCTAATATTACCTCTGTGCCTGCAAGGTCCAATATAACTCAAGATAGAGAAAATTAATCTTCGAGGTTAAGTTTATTTACCATTTGATGTCAGTGTTGCACTATGAGAACAAAATTCATGGGAGGTGGCGAGGGCTATGGGAATAAAGTAGTGGGGAGCAAGATTTATTTGGATGTTAATGGTCATCAGTTTTAGGGTTCATCACAATCTGAAATAGTAGCTTGTATAGTGGAGTTCTATTTTTAGTGGTAATCGACCATCATAGTCACATCTCAAGGACATTCACACCTTGACACCTGTCAAACATGAACTGATTTTTTTTCTTCTCAAATAGATGTTAAGGTGCTTGCTAATCTTAGAGATCTAAAATGTCTTCCCTCATTCCGAATTAAAAGATGCACATATTCTATTTCCAGATGAATAAAATGCAATTTAGCCATGCATATTCAACCAAACCCTATGCCTCCCTTTAATTTCTCAGTTGTTTGCATTTACAGGAAGCCATTCTCTTCAAGGACAAATCTAATAATGACAGTTGAGGAGGTTATAGGAAAGTAGTGTGAACGTGGAAAGCATGAGGCGATTTCAATTTAGATACATACTTAGCTAGGTCTCTGATTACAAGAGGTAGCAAAATACAACCTCTCTACAAAACACACAGACATGTGTTTCCTATGCTGTAGGCATAACTCTTTATTAAGAATGCACACGGCACATTGGCCCAGGTTTGCTTATTGTACAGTGAAGTAGTTACCTTCTTCTTCAACAACAAAAGATTCATCACTAGAAAAAAATAATTATCTGTGTGTGCTTGAAAGAATAAATATTTCTACATTGCTGCCTCTACTAGCTTGGAGATTTCAGGGTATCAGACTTCTCCAGTTTAATCAAGAAAGACCTATATGTCAGAGCCTGAAGAACTTTTTAATATTATGTTTGGTTTAGTTGTATACGCTGACCCTGGAGCTCAGGGTTGCCCTGGGAAACCATAGGAATTAGGCTGCACATGTCAGTAGGGACTCAAATGTAGACAATATCAACATATTGGTGATAATTACAAAGTGTGGGAAAGCACTCTTTCCGTGTCATTTTTTCTCTGTTGCAAATTAAATTATAGGCATTTTAAATTGAATTACTTTTGTAAAGTGCTTTCCTTTTTGACACACCATTTATGGTTCCTCAAGGTGACATTTTATCTTGAATTATCAGTATTTTATTAACTGTCTCATTCAACTTCCCAAGCCATCAAATATACCCTCCTTGCCCACTTCTGCTCTGGTATACTATAACATTAGCTCACAAAGGAGCATTAGTACATTCCTCCTACAGAAGAGCAGGCATTAAATATCTCAGCTCTGAAGGGGGAGAAAACCCACACAGGCAAATCCGTAACAAGAAGACCCTATTGTCGAAGCATGACCCAATAATATTAGGCCAAATACCAATAAATGAATAAATATTTAAATATCAAAGCCAAGGCTTTCTGTTAGCATTTCACATTTTTTTGAGGCAACTAGCTAAGTACGTCTCAGACTCAAGAAAACTGAATAGGGTTAGGGCAGTTGCTGTGTCTCGAATGTTCCTTTGACATTTCTGTGTTGGAAGTTCAGCACCCATCGCAGCAGTGTGGAGAAGTGGGACTCAGAAAAAAGATGTGATTAAAGGAGATGCGGGTTCTCTCTTCATGAATCTGTTCATTCTGTTCTTGGGGAAGTGGCTTAGTTACCCTGGGATTTGTTTTCTGATTAAAAAGATGTTTGACCCCTTTCTTTACTCCTTCCTCATGCTCTTTCGCCCTCCTTCCTGCCTGCATGGAGTGACATTGAAATAAGGGCCTCACCAGATACAGGTTCTTGACCTTGGATTTACAGGCTCTAGGATAGTAAGAAATAAATTCCTGTTCTTTGTAAATTCCCCAGGCTTGGGTAGTCTGTTTAGCAGTGCAAACTCACCTAAAACAGTGAAGGAAGGAAAAGTGAAAGAAAAAGGTCTATGGTAATGCTCTCAGACTTTAATGTGCATACAGATCTGGGAAGACATCTTTAATGCGTAGGTTTGGAAGGCGGAGCTATTTCAATGTTTTGAAACATCAGTATTAGTTTTGAGTTGGCAGTGGTAACCTAACTGCCATTATGTTTGGCACTAAGAGACATACCTTTCTATAAAATTACTGAACTGCAAAAACAAAAAAGTAGGTTTGGGGCTGGGCTGTCGTGCTATTCTGCATTTCTAATAAGGTCCCAGATGCTGTCGGTATCAGCAGTCCAGTTTGTGGTTAATGCAGGGTAAGAAAATCTAAGGAAAAAAATTTTTAAGGGAGTAAGAACTGGAGAAGACCGAGTTATTATTACAATAAACTGGGGAGTAAGTAAGAATATAGATGCCTTGATCCTATGGCACATGATCCAGTTTAGTAAACCTTGATGAATCTGGATTTATAAAAAAAATTTCATAGAAAATTCTGCTGCAGAATCAGTTTTCAGGACAGAGGAAGGTGAGGTTTTCTACAACAAGCAGCTGGCAAATCAGATGGTAGATTACCTGTGTGTAGTTCTAAAAATGGCCTCAAGCATTGCAAAAGGTGAATGAAAGAAGAGAAGGACTAGTTTAACTCATGTCTGTCATCTTCCACGCCTTTGAGATGCAGCCTTATAAAGCATAGTCTCAATGGAGAAGGGTCTACAAATGACGAGAAGGGAAAATTGTCTTTGATAATCTCAAACTCTTAATTCAGAAATGAAATAATAGAAACAGAATCCAATGTATTCCATGTATACTTTGTGTTGTGTTCTCTTAAATTCTCGCACCATTCCTAAGAAATAGATGGTATAATCTTTTTTACAGTTAAGGAACTAATGAGAAGGGAGTTAACAGAACTGAATGAGGTTACAAGTCTAAGAAGCAGGACAATTTTTAAAATTAAAAAAAAAAAAAAAAGCAGGAGAACTGTCCTGTGGATGCAGGACCCGGGAACAGCCATCCGCATGCTGATGACCTGCATTCTATGTGAGCTTCAAAATATGGGTGAGCCAGGATGGTACAAAATCTACATCGATATATTTTGAAACTTTGGGAATTGTCCGCATGTACCACTTTTGTCACTCCTCAGTACAATTTTTAGAAATTGTTCACATGCTGTTGTAATTTCATAAAATTGGACATACGTGATTAATGAAAAATATTCTCTGAAGCCTCTCAACTTGTGGACGGTGGTGCTGGTCACACCCAAGGTGTCTCCTGGGATCACAGAAGAGGGACGTACTCACCCCCACTACATCAGTCACACACGTCCACATCGCAGAAGCATGTCATGTCATAGACAGCCAGGACAGTGCCAAAGCAGCACATTGAAAACAAGATTGTTTTGTCACCAGCCCTGAATCTCTAGGTGCCTGAAAGTCTACCCAGGAGAGCGGTCCTGTATGCATCAGGTAGGAAAGTCAAGGTGCACAGCTGTCTACGAATAATAATATGCTTCTTTGATAATATTATTTTGAAAGTCTCAGGAAGAATCAAATGTATTTTGGGTCACAGAAATGAGTCTCATGCGCTAGCTGAGATAGAAGGAGAAAAACAGCTTTCATTCATTCATTGGGAGCGATATAGCTCAATAACCAACCAAAAAACAAAACCATATTTTCTCTCCAGTGTCCCAGGTCATCATTCTCATGGTAAACTCAATTCGAGGCAGTGTAGGTTTGTGGGGGAGGACTGCAGATTGAGGCCGGGAGCTTGGCTTTGCATTTTCCCCCGTGTGACCTGGAACAAGTAACTGTGTCTCATTCACCTCACTTACTGGATTAAGCTGCTGCGAAACCCAAATAAATTAATATCTGTAAAATGCTCGAACAAGACCTGGGCTGTAGTATGTATTACCTGAATGTTAGACATCATGAGTTTAAACTAAGTACTGCAGAGCACATAAAATGATCCCATTCCTGAGTGTTATTTATAATATTCTCTCTATACTGGCCATATCCATGATTTACCAACCTGAATAAATGTCATTTACCTTTTGGAAATGAGAATTTAGAGAGCATGAGCATTTTGTAGCAAAAATGTCCTGTTGTTCAAGTATGCAGGGACAAAAATGAGGCAGTGATGGAAGATGGAGGGGAACTCGAATTATGCTTTGGAAAATCTCCAAGTCCTACCAAGTCACCGTGAAAGTAAACACTGAAGTGAATAATTTGATACCAAGGCATTATTGGTCCCTGCTGTCAGAGGTAATGCAATATTCCTACCTAATTTGTTTAGCACATTCATTTATTTTTAACTGTAATGCACACTGCACCGTAGGCTGGTGCTATAGTCATTTCTCCCAAGAACACTTTGAAAGAAACGTAAGTCATTTTCTAATTGACTCCTTCCTTATAGTCTTTGCAAAGTCTCAAAAGTCTCACTGGAGAATAAGAATACAGATAACTTCCAACTTCAGTGGACTTGTGGAGATCAATTACTGGCCACATTTCCATATGTATTCGAAGAGTAAGTGCTTTCTTAAATATTATTATTGTGTATTTTAGATATATTGCACAAAACACTCATACTCAAACCATTTGATTATAAAACACATGATCCTCAAACACGAGGACTAAATACAAATTTTTCTTGTATCCAAGGCACAATTATCTCCAAGATATATTTCTTTGATTTGTGTAGAATAACTTACAAAAAACAGGAGAAACAATCACTTAAAAAACTTACTTAATATCAACCAGCATTGACATTACCCCGGACAAGGAACCTTCTTCTAATGTTTTGCATAAATAGAGAATACTATAATCTGACATCCCACAAATGTAAAACTTTTTATGAAGTTAGGTATCAAAAGTTTAGATTTCCCACAATAGAAAAATGTTAAATCAGTGGCATAAAATATTTTTCTTCCTTAGAAATATTTCTTAAATGAAGTCTTAGTAGGAAGCCTTATATGTAAAAGAGAATCATGTAGAGTGACTCCGATTGGAGCAGCGGGTCCTAAAACTGTCTGATTCCAACCTGCCAACATCTTTCATTTGAAAAAAAAAAAAACAAAAAAAACAAAAACAAAAAAACCCCAAACCTCTAAAAAGCACAGTTTGAAAACCTCTGATTTCATTAACAAGTCAAGATACCACAAAATAAAGGTTATGATACTGGAAAGGATTTTTCACGGTGTCAATTGACTTCATGATGCCCGATCTGCTCCTGCCTTGCTACCCAGGCCTCACCAGGCCAGTCTTTTTCCTCTTCACAGACTTCAGGAAGGTTGTTATCTCTAGACTCAAAGGGTGACCCTTGATCCAGCTAAGCCACAGACTCTCAGACTCTATGTCCTGAGGTCCCTTGCTCCTCACAAAACTTGAGGCCCCTCAAGGAGCTTTTAGATTATATCTGTCAATATTTAACTTCTGAGTGAAGAAAACTGAGAAGGGTTAAAAATAGTCACTAAGTTTTTATATTCACTAAATATTTATTTAAAACATCCAAAATAACATATTTTACAGAAAACTGATATATTTTGCAAAACAAAAACGATTAGTTTAAAAGGTGGCTACAGTTTTGTAAAACCCTTTAATGTCTACCTGCCCAGGGGATAGTTCGGTTCTCATATGCACCTAGTAGTTGATCTATTTTATTTTCCTGTTTTGGTTGAAGAGCAGGAAAAAGTGTGGCCTTTACGGTTAAATTGTCAGAAAGAGAGGCAGACTTCGCTGGCTTTTCAAGCAGCCGCACTTTTCTTTGTTGATGGAGAATCAAATGTAACATGTGGTCATTTCATAATCACGGTGTTGTTTTAAAAACATATTCATGAACTTTTGGTCTGAGTTAAATTAAAATCCCTTGAGCTATAATGAATTAGTAACACATCCTTTACGCACGCACAGTTTTAGAGCAATAGGTACTGGTCACTTGGAAAGTGTTGGTTTAATGAGTTATACAGATCTTACATCTTTCATTTCATAATATCAAAGAATAATGTTCATTAATTCCATAATCAATTTCATCAGAAAATTCTTCAAGTATTGGAAAGCAGTGTAGATCATAGTGACAGAGGGAAAAAGCTTTCCCAAAGTCTAATTTTTGCTAGAAAGCTCATATTTTACCATCGTCACAAAATAGTGTCAGTTGTTTTCCTTGAAATCACAGACTCGCTTTGTTCGTTTTTGAGAAAATGTCTGCCACATCTCAAGTCTGAATAACCACAATTTGTCCATCAGTTATTCATTCAAAGAATAATGGTGATTTATGAAAACAGTGGGTGATTCAGCTCATACTTCAAACAATTGCACAAAAGCTTTTTCAACACGTAATCGCCACACTTTGGTCTTCAGAAGGGGTGCTTTGTGTGTACTTTCCATTTTTTGCACAAAATATTAAAGACATGTACTCAAGGGGCAAGGCTTAATAAAGTAATAGTTTTAGTGTTTCATCAATGACTTCCTTAAATAAATCAAGCATTTAACTTTTTAATTTAATTTTTAATGAATCTGCAGGGTTAAAGAATACAGCAGCTGCCAAGACAATTCAAAGCCATTGCTTAACTGTTTCTAAGGCCCCAACTATTTTACCCACCATTGCCAGAGACTTGACGAAGTGAAGAAAGTGAACAGCACCACAGTGCTATTATAACTAGTTTTGATATTGCCATTACCTTAATAATGTTTGGAGGATTCCAGGAGTATTTAGAGACCGCACAGTGTGAAATGCTGGTCTGAACTAACTGTGACTACAGTATGTCATTCATAGGCCAGTGATGGGCACAGGATTCAACTCGGGCAAGTGACCTCTCATCAGGCAGGTGCTACAGGTCTCCTGGAAAGCTACCTGCGGTCAGCAGAAGACACTGGCAGAGTCAGCCCTGCTCTTCCTTCGGGGTTTGTCCCTATCTGTACGTGGCATCTTAGGCTAGGGGGGCCTCTTCTAACTCTGTATAAATTAGGATATCATTAAGAAAAAATCACATTGTAGAGTTTAGGATACAGAAGGAACCTGGATCCCTGATCAAGCTGTGGTGTCGTCGAAAAAACAAACTAGGGTCGTGCCACCCAGAGCTCCTTTCCTTGGACCTGAGCACATTTCCTTCAGGGTTTTCCTATTACCTGGGATCAAAACTATCTGAAATAGTAGAAAGATATATTTTTTTAAATTTTCTATTCACCTGGAGCCATAATATGAAAGAAAAAAAGCCAACTCACCAATGAGCAAGAGGAAATGGACAGAATTTATATAATTATACAATTAGTATTATGTAAGAAAAAAGTAAGTTAACATTTTTCAATTTAAAAGTGGAGTTTATTTGAGCAGATAGCCCAACTGACAGCACCCATTTGGGTGAAGCATCCTTACAGGGCACCATGTTCTTTCTAGTGGATAAATTAATTATCACAAGATTATCAGGCCAAGAGAAAAAAGTTTCACCGGCCGAGTCATAATTCTTAGGGTGCTCCTTTCCCGAGCACATTAAAAGCTTGTTTTCTATGAAGAAGTTATGAAGTGCAGTCACGTCCTACTTTTTTTTGCCCCAGATAAAAATTGGAAAAGGTCCAGTGAAGCTGTGAAAGAAAGCAAGTATGCAAATGTTAGAATGTGTTTTCAGTGAAAATATTATTTGAGCAAAAATATTGTAGATCGCCATTTCCAACCTGTCTGTCATTATTCAGTAATTTGCTTCAAATTTTCAAATCTTCACCTCAAATATCTAGGAAATAAAATACCAAACTATGAAGAAAGCAAAGAATGACATTTAGAATCATCACTAGTATTAATCCCATCCTTCAAGAAAACGAGTACTCTGCAAATCATACCACTCAACTAATGAGTGTCCTGCTTTTATCATTACTAGAGGCCAAAGTGACTGCAGAAGAGTGAACATAATTGTGATTTGAAGCTTTGCTATTGAAACACGATGGCTCATTGAAAATCATCGCAAATTACTGTCTTGAGATCTGAGTCACCATTGAACATACGTACAGCTATAGGGTTCTAAAAACATTTCTTTTTACTTTTCGCTGCCTATATAACTTTATAGTAGCAGGATATACGATAATCACGTTCCGTAAGTATAATCATCAAATTGTGGATACAAACTAAGAACTTATTTTTAAATTAAAATATTTAAAGATATTGCTGTTAATATACTTAATACAGATGTTAATTCTAAAGAAGCCCAGTCTTGATTTTATATTTTCTATAACTTCTTACTGTCCTGCATAGAATTATACATTACTTCTTGTAACTTTCTTTTTTTAATCTGAAAAATAAAATAATTGATTCTGTTCAATAATCTTTTTTCCTTTACTAGAGAGCTGGTTGAAAGCCGATTCTCATTTCAAGATTCAGCTTCTCCTACCAAAATTCAACAAATTAGCCTCTATTAAGATAAAATTAGGTGATCAAAACATGAAGGTGTTTTATCTACCTCAGATATCAGGTGACACAACCAGAGATAATACTCTATATGAGCCATAATTCTTTTAGGGGGTGTTAACCAGAGTGTTAATCCTGGTACCTAGGAATGTGGTCAACTCCAAGCTCACTTAGGTGCCGAAAAGCAAAAGGAGGAAATAAAATGAAGGTTTACACAGAATTTGCAATGTGTGAAGGGTTCTACCAAGACCGCTTACCTGACTTCCTAGAATAACCCAAGGAGGTTGGTATCGTTTCTGACAGAGAGAAATTCTTTGATGTAGGCCACAGTGAAGGACACTGAGGAGGCAAACTCTGATGATTTAAGTATAAAACAGTAAGGGAATTTTGAAAATGGCCAGGATGAGGAAAATTCTAGCTTTAGGCAGGCTGAGGACAGACTGCTGAGACTTCTAGATCACAAAAATATTCTTGATTTCTTCTATGTTAAACAATAAAATAATCTGTTTTGTCTGATAAAATAATGCTCCTTTAACACAATGACTGTTAACACACAGGAAAAAAAAAATGCTCTCCCTAAAGCCCCCTTGTTTGTATTTTTATCCTGAAGTCTTAGTATGTGAATCACCCTTGAACACACGCAAGATATAGGGCTCAAAAATAACTGTAATAATCCGGGAATAACCATTTCTTACAACTAGAAACATATCCAAAGAATTTTGAATGAAATATATCCTATTTATTTATTTACTTATATTTTTGGTGCTGGAGATCGAACTCAGGGCCTTGTGCTTGCAAGGCAAGTGCTCTACCACTGAGCTAGATCCCCAGCAATACATCCCTTTTAAAATGCTATGTGGCTGTCTTTGGTTTTGTATACGGAACAAAAATGAACCCAAGCTTGTTCAAGAATTCTGGATGTGAAGTACTTTTGTGTTTTACTTTCTGTTCAGAACTGCAAAGTAAATGAGCCAGAGGAGGGGCGAAAACCCACTTCCCTTGTGTCCTGGCCTCCACAGGGTGTAACATGCTTAGGTAGGAGTCTCATCCCTCATTTCTGGGAGATGATAGATGTTACCTTCCACACAGATCAAATGAAGGTCTACAGTAAGTTGGTGTGCTATTAAAATTTCATTTTTTCTTGTATCTAATATTTTGTTTTGTGTATCTTCCTTCTGATCATAAGGCCTTATGATCTTCCTCCCTTCCCCAGGCCAGTGTGATTTTTTCATCAATTCTGCCCATCACTAACCTAGTTTCTTTTACTACCTTTTGCAACATTGACACAATTATCTTTCAGTCCTGTCAAGGCACAAACATATTCCTCTGCAGGAAATGGGTGGGATTTGTCAGTCTTTATGTCAACCAACCACCGTGTGGTCCTCCGTTATTCCCAGCGCTGTTGGTTTGGGAGGTCTTCTCCCCATCTGCTTGTTGTTGAATAAATTCTATGATCTCTCATTTCTAAGTTCTTCCTTTAGAAAGCCATATTTTTGTGTTTCTCTGTCCTTCAAAAACCAATTCAAATTCTTGAAACTTCATCCCAGCCATCACAAGCAGGACGCGTATCTCCTACCCCTGTAACAACGTGGTGATTTATGTATCTTTCTAATTCAGTGTTTATTGCAGTCTTCCCTGAGACTGAGTTCTTTATGGGTGTCTCCTTGTTGACTAAATGTAAGAGGTCAAGTTCCATGCGTAATTTATCCAGGTAAATTTTCAAATGCTCAGCACAGCTTTCTACATGTGATATCCACAAATAAGCTTCCTTGAAATGAACAGGATGGAATTTAGAGTATTTTTAAATTTGAGCTAAATTGACATTTAACATCAAAACAAGGAAAATAGTATTTAAAACAAAATACATATATTTTTTCTTTTTCACAATAATGTTAGATAATGTCTTCTCAAAAATCATTTGTCCAAATAGGTGTTAAAATAAATTTTGAGGCCTAAGTCTTTCCTTGTATTACCTAGTTTTCATTCCCCTCCTAGCGAAAGTAGGTGGAACTTTATTTTTCCTAATTTTCTTCATACTGCTTGTTGATTAATAACATCGGTATTCTAAGTGTGGTCCATGGAGCAGCAGCAATGAAAATAAATGGGGGAGTTGTTAAAAATGCAGAATCTCAGGTCAAATCAAAATGTACTATGTCAGAGTCTGTCTTTTGTCGGGTTTCTATACATACCGGGTTTGGGAAGCACTGGTAGCACACATGCTCTAAGTGACCGCAGCCCAAATCCTCACACCAGGAACATACAAATCCTGGTGACCACACACAGAAGGGCCTCAGGCACCGCTGTTGCCTAGAACTTTAGGAGAATTAGCAAACAACTTTTACTTTGGTTTCTAATTAGGAGAACATCACTTGAATGTGAATTCAAAGATTCTTTCATGTTATTAAATTTTACTTGCTATCGGCGTTTTGAGGACTTATTCAATTTTAAGACTCAAAATATGGTCAGGTAAAACATTATATCCTGTTGGCAAAGCAAAGATAATGTACATGTTTAACATTACGTGTTTGGGTTTCAACTTTCACTGATTATTTACCATTTTCTCGACTTAATGTTCATGATTTTTATAGCTTTCATGAAGTAAATAGTAGTGCTATCTCATATTTCACTTACAATAATTAATAAGATGAGAACCTTACACTTATAGGAAATAAAATACTTACCTATGAACAGCTTTGTGTCAGTTCGCCATTTTTCCTCATTTTGCCATTTTGTTGTTTCCATTTTACATGTGAAGAAAATGAAGCCCAGATTTGTGGTGTGAAATCCTCAAGGTCTTCATAATTTATCTTTCTCATATATTCACTTAGCTAATTAATATTTATTTTTTGTGCAGCTTATATTTTCCAGGCATTGTGTTAGGAATAGAGAACACTAAGTAAGACAGGCCTAGATTTTTGCCTTTGTAGTGCCTAAATTTTTCCAGGTTGGAGATGAAACATGTATACTTAAAAGTATTCAAAGGATTAGTTATTGGCATTTATGGCAAGTGTGTTGAAGAGCATTGACACATGATAAAGGTACATTGCAGAGACCGTGACTTAGTTTAAGAAGCAGAAAAGCCTTTCCTGAAATGTCTTTGAAACCTGAATGATGTATGTAGTTAACCTGGCAAGATGACCAGGATATAAGGGAAACTTATTATCCTGGAATAGTAAGCATGAGAATGTATCAGATTTTGGAGCAGAGTCACTAGCACAATACAAGAGAGATATACTCCTTTAAATTCTGGGATTTTATTCACCTTTCCTATTTGTATGATTGAAGATATCTCTGATTACTGCTTTCCTTTGCAAATGGGAATAAAAACGTAATGATGACCAAAGAAACAAATCAATGATAATATTTAGTGCAAAGTGCCTAGCATGTAACAGCCACTCAAGGGATAGTCATTATAAAAGTCAATGATTGTTATGATGATCAAATAAAACCGTAAATGTGGAAAAGTTACAATCTCTCATGGGATCATTAAGAAATGTCTAGCAGATTAGTACAGCATACTCCTGGCTGTGCCTGGGTGGGTCTTGGAGGCATGACCTTGGGCACTATATATGGACTGCTGACCATTTCTCCATGGCATTGTTCCTCAGGTCTGCTTTCTAGACTCCATGAGCTGAGCAGATTTGCTCTACCACACCATTTCAAGTTGTTGTTTCTGCTTTGGAGACTGTTTACCATGTACTAAATCTCCTGAACCGTGATCCCAATAAGCCTCTCTTTCTTTTAAGTGTCTAGCATTGTATCTAGCAATGAGAAAACTAATACTGAAAACTAGTACTGACAGTGGATTGCTGCTGGGACTGTCCCTGACTATGTGGTTTAGAAGCCTTTGGAACGTGTTTGCTGGAGTCTGGTAAGGCTTAGAGATGTGGGCTAGAGAAGCCTTAGAACGCTTTAAGCAGAACCTGGTGGGTGATTCTGGTCAGAACTCAGCAGAAGACCAGTATGTCGATAGGAATGTGGATCAGAAAAGCCAGGCTTAGGAGGTTTCGGTCAGAAATATGGACTCCACTGGCATGTGGACCAGAGGCTAACTGTATTACACTCTCGCAGAAAATGTGTCTATATTTTGCCCATGTCCTGAGATTTTGTTGGAGGCTAAGATTAAGGGTGGTTGACTGATTAATCTGGAAATTTCAAGACAGTCCAACACTGAGGCTATGACATGAGTACTTCTCGCTGCTTTAAGCCAGAACAGTCAAATTTGAAACACTTAAATTGTGACCCAAAAGGAGCCATGTGCAAAGCTGGAGCCAAAGGAGGCATGATTGTTAAAGGGACTAGGACTACTGAAAAGAAGACAAGTGCTTCGTATAGGGATAAGAAGAAAGTCGCACTGAGGCCATCTCTGGAATCAGCAAGACCCCACCCTCAGCAGGGTAAAAGATACAAAATGTCAACCTTTCATTTGAGAAGAGAGTACCTTGAACCCCTTCTCTAGAAAGGCTTCTTAAGGAATTGGTTTCTTGGGATTTATTTTTATCGTTCTCAACTATCTAGACACACAAAGGGAGCCAGAGCCATGGTCCAAGAGGACCTGGTCACCACTTTTGCTGACAGCTGACCGTGGTACCATTCACACGATGTTGATTTTATTTGCATTCAATACAAGAGGTGTAGGGTCAGAAAGGCCTCCACACTGATGTCATAGAAAGACCAGGATGTCAGGCAAGGAGCCCTGGAGTGGGCAGTGCATGAAGCTGTGGGAATAAAGTCAAAGATATAGTGGAGACTCCAGGAAGTCAGACATACCAAGAATGTGGAATGCATGCCAAAGAAAGCTACAGGTCACAAGTACATTCAGTACAAGAGAGAGGCTGTGTGCAGTACGTTGGCAAGGCCACAAGGTTGGGGCAGCTCAAACCCTTCAGAACTCCCATTTTACCACTGTGTGCTGCAGATGCCAGATATGAAGCTGTAGGACTTCATGTTTGCTCTGCTGGCTTTGAGACTTGCTTTGGTCTGATTCTTTTCTGTCTCCCTATTCTTCCTTTTTTGAATAGGAACATTCACTTTGTGTCATTGTACTTCGGGGTTATGTAACATTTTTATTTTTACAGAAGAGTTTGCCTTGAGGGTGAGAAGAGACTTGGACATTTGAAAAATGCTGGAACTATTGATACTCTGAGGAAGGGATTATCACATTTCTAGCTGTGCGTGGGATAGTTATGTCATGTAGGTAAAATTACTAACTTGCTACTGTCTTTATTTGAAAATTAAGTATGGTTTAAGGAGATGGGTTTGGATGTGAATTTGACAAGGACTAGCTTGGGAACATTAATCCTAATATGTGAACTTCACTGGATTAGGAAACACCTAGCAGATGAGGGAAGCACATTTCTGGGTGTGTCTGAGTGAGTCAGGAGGTGTGACCTTAGGTACTATATATGGGCCCTTGCTCATTCCTCAGGCATTATTCCTCCTCACTGCTTCCTGCACATCATAAACCGAGAGCTTGTTCTACCACGCTCTTCCTCCATGAAGTTCCTGCTTTGGAGCCCGTTGGCCATGAACTGAATCCCCTAAGCTGTGAGCCAAATAAACCTCCCCTCCTTTAATTTATGGGTGTTGGGTATTGTGTCCAACAACAGGAAAGGCGACTAATACAATTCTTTTAGTCACTTATTTACTTTTCATTCAACAAGTATTATTGGGTTATTTGGGGGCTCAAGAGGACAGAATGAAATAAAAATATCCTTTCCATTCAAATAGTAGTTATTCTTTTTTCTTTTTGTTTATTCGCTTAGGTTTTTATTTACTTTAATTTTATTTTTTATTTTATTGTAGTTTATTAGCACATGTGCATTGTACCTCATGTTTATATCCCTTGTGAGAATTTTGTACACATACATAAGACATCTTAATTACTCCTTTCATTCCCTTTCCTTTCTCTCTCTCCCCTTCCACACATCTTGTGATCATCTTCCTGTTTTTGTATGTTTGCAGTACATAATATTTATCTTACTGTATTTCATAAAATTCATAAAGAGTCCATAAATATTAAAAAAAATCACTGAGTCCCAGCACTTACATGCTTTTTAAAAGCTTACCATTTGGATCAAAACTTCTGGAAAACTTGCTGTGACATACACAGACTTAGTATTTCCTTCCAATTTAAATTTTGATTGCTATTAATCATTGTTTCAAGTGGCCAAGGCTTTCTCTACTGGATAAGTAGAAAAAAAATATTCATACTGAATAACCTAGTTGTGTTCTGAGAGGCTGAAGTTCAGGTAGCCTCCAACTGAGAATGACAACCCAATTATTCTCTTACCCAGGAATACTATGTCCTCCACCGCATGGCTTCATCTTTAAGGTTATAGCAAACTGGACCACTGATGGAAAATTGTCACAGTTTTAGCAAATGAACTATACAAAGTAGCCTAGGGTGAAAACTTTGTATTTAAGGTACGTAGCATATTCTAAGTGTGATTTGTATCTATTGTGAATTTAATATCTATTGTGAAGTATGGAGGGTGGAACACTAATCTTATTAGGCTGTTTAGAGATGGGCTCTTTAGCAGGAGATTAGGATTAGATGAGGTTGTCAAACTAGAACTCCCATGACTGAATACTAATAGCCCCCCCACACACACACACACAGTTTTTCTCACTATGTAATGCCCTACATAGCCATTGGAATCAATCAGTCACTGAAACGACATCATAAGATACAGCTCCTGACCTTTGACTTTCAAAAGTGTGAGCTAAATAAAGCTCTTTTATTTAAAACTTACCCACTTGGTGTTGTGTAATCAACATTAGAAAAATATAAGAATGCAGAAATCTAGTACTGAGAAATGGAGGCCTTGCTCATAACAAGTACCTGAAAATAGGGAAGTGGTTTTGGAACTAGGCGACAGAGGAAAGGCTGGAAGAATTTGGAGGAGCAAGTTAAAGACAAGTTAGAGTATCTTAAGAACAGCATTACAGGCAGCTCTAGTGAGGGCTCCTGTGAGGGGACCAGCGCACGAATCTCAGGTGGAAGTGAGGACCCTATTGAAGGCTGGAGAGAGGCCACCTCTGTTACACCCCTGCCACAAACTTCACTAAACTGTGTCCATGACCTAGAACTTCATGGAGGACTGAATTTAAGCATGATGGGAAATTTACGTGAAAAATTTCTAAATAGGAGAGGCTGCATGGGTCGCTTTTCGGGATGCCTTCAATAAGACCCAGAAATGAAAAGAAAGAGTGAAAAGATTGACAGTTTTGCATCCTGGGCAGTAAAGAAGCAAGGAAAAACTCTTTTAAGGTGTAGCTTAGCTACCACTCACTTAAAGATCAGTACAGATAAAGGAGGACTGGTTGTTTACAGAAGAACAATGAGAAAGAGACTATGAGAGGATCTCGGAAATCTTAGGGCCCGCCCTTCCCATCACAGGCCCAGAAGACTTTCAGGACAAAACTATTTAAGGAAGGTGCCCCGGGCATCCAGCATGGTCTCCCTCCCCGGGGCTGCCTTGGAATTTTGATGTTCCCTAAAAATGCTCTATGTTCAGGTGCTACTTTTGCTGGTAGAAGAACTTGGTGTTCATGTGGTACTGATTTTGCAAACTTGCTGAATACAAAAGTTGCAAGGTCATGGAAAGGTTCCACCTTAAAGAAAAGTCTGGGAGACCAGGCAAAGGTTTGCTGCAGGTCGGGAGCCCTGAAAAGATTTTCTACTGTAGTAGAAAATCTCTATTATTTTAACAACTTTTATTCAGGTCAGTAAAAGTCACCTAATGTTTTTTAGGTTCACATTTTTCAATATCATTCAATGGTTAGTCTATGCCAGTAAAACAGTTGATGTTATCTCATATATATTCACCTAGATATAAAAGGACCTTTTCTCAGAAAATCAATAAGAGGATCATACACTAAATAAATTGAGTCATATTTGAAACAATGGGGGAGCAATAATTGGAAAGAAGTTGCTTGTGATACATATGATGCAATGTTCTGCTTTGTCTATCATTTATTTGATTAGAGAGTCAAAATTCATATACAAGTATAACTATAAATCTTAGATGATTATGCTTTTATAATTCCACATCTATTTCTCATACTCTGTTCCAAAGTCTGTGCATCATGGCCCATAACCAGTGTATGGCCGAAGTACTGAAAATTTGAAATTTTGCATTCAGATTTAGAATACTTCGAGAGTTTGAGGCTTCCTTTAGAAGCGATCATGTGAATAGAATCTGTCGCCACATCGATTCCAAAAAATTATTGCCAGATTTTTTTTTACACTCAATTCTGATTTAGCCTCTACACCAAACTGCCAATTTATCTGTGATGTAAGCACATGAGGAAAGCCATGTGTTTCCCTCATGGCCAGCCAACTACAGACTACATCTTCCGAAAACCGTGAGCCACTGATAAAATTCATTATGGAACTACAGAGAGAAAACTCCTTGTTCCTTGCTTTGTCAAAGAATACATTTTGAAGAGATTAAAAAAAGATTGAAAATGAACAATAAGAACAGCATCAGCAGTGATAACAACAGAACTAATCCAGCAAAAGAAAAATAAAACTCAAACATTTTTTACTTATGACTTGGATATAGCATTTAAATACAAAACAATAAAGAAAGACAAGAATAACATTTTAAATCCAGATGGTAATTAACATTTGGGATTAACCAAAATTCGATGGGTGAGGGAATGTGGGTGAGAGAATGTGGAATATCTTGGAACATTCTTATAACCCGAGATATGTTGGCAGTATCACTGTATAATGGTTCATTAAGCTGTACGTTTGCATAGTGCAGTTTTCTGTGCTTATGTAATATTTTAGCAGGATGAAAGTTTTTTTAAATAACATTTGATTTTGCCTTAAAGAATTGTGATTTATTGGTATATCTCAAAAAGGAAGTTCAAGAACAAGCACTATCAAGATGGAATAATTCTGTATTTTAGTGTCATAAGAATTTTGGTTCAACTTCTCTGACAATCCCTAAAATTTCTCATTGTCTCAAGATGGCTTTTCAGCACAAAAACATACATACATAAATATGTTCAAATATGGGAGTAACAGGAAAGCAAAATAAAACAATATGTTTTCTTTCTTTCCTCCTTTTTTGTCAAGGATCAAATCAAAGCCTTGTGAAAAATACCATTACATGATTTTATTTCCTCTTCTAAAAGAGTTAATGTAATGTTACTGTTATTTCTTCAGGTTGCATTTGCTAGAATTAGGTAGAACACCATTTAGAGTTTTCTTTGTGGGAAGAATGTGATTTAATTTTTTATTGGTATATGTTTTTGATACACATAAAATTTAAATTCTCTTTCAGATATACAAATATGTATGTATATAGTATATATATAGTTTTAATCATTTTCAATTCACTTTCCTTCCTCTCTATCCCCCTTTTCCTGATCTCCTTCCCATTCTCCAAAATGCCTGACTCCTTGTTCCTTACCATCTCTCCTTTATTTTGCTCTTCATTTGTATATGTGCTGCCAAAGCGAGCACAATTTTGCTCTTCATTTGTACTTTGGGTTTCTCATATAAAAGAAAATGTGCGATACTTAACTTTCTGGGTATGAATTACTTCGCTTAATATTATGGTCCCCAGTTCCATCTATTTTCCTACAAATGACTTGAATTCATTCTTCTTTATATCTTACTAAAATTCCATTGTGTGCATATATCACATTTTTCTTTATTTGTTTATCTGTTGATGGGCATTGTCATGAGTTAGATTTCAAATAAAATTTAGAAGTCTTATGTTCTGACATAGGGCCAGATAAGAAAAGGCATTTCACTGAGGGCATGATTTAGAAAGCTGTATTCTCACTGGTGGTTCTTCCTTTCTCTCTCTCCTTCCTGGCTGCTGTGGGTTGAATATTGCACCTCTGCCATGCCTTTCCATCACGGTTTCACTTTGCAGCCAGCCAACTATGGGATAAATCTTCTGAAAATCATGAGTCAAAATAGAATTTTCCTCCATTAAATTTTGAGTTTCAGGGATTTTGCCCTAGCTTTGGGAAAGTGACTAATACAGAAAACTTGTACTGGGGATAGGGTCCAGGAACTATACCTATGCTGTTTAGAAGCCTTTGTAACTTGTTTGTAGAAGGAGTTTGGTAAAGTTTGCAGAAGTCAGCTAAAGAACCCTGACTGCTGTCAGTGGAGTGTGATGGGTGATTTGAGTTGGAGCTCAGAATGGAGTGTGATGGGTGATTTGAGTTGGAGCTCAGAATGCTGAGGGGAGTGGGAACAGTAAAGGTCAGGCTGATAAAGATTCAGTCAGGAATAAGTATTCCTGTGGAAACTGAGCTAAAGATCATGTGTGTGATATTCTGGCAAAGAATTTGTCTATGTTTGTCTCAAATTCTAGGATTTCGTGTGTGGCTAAGTTTAAAGATGGTGAACTAATTAAATGGAAGAAGAAATTTCAATCCAGCCCAATGTACAGGGTATGGCACTGGAACTAGTGGCCCCTTTTATCCAGATCTGCAGTGAGAATCAGGAACAAAAATCTGAGTTGAGGGGTTGGGTATTTGGCTCAGTGGTAGAGCACTTGCTTAGCAAGTGCAAAGCCGTGAGTTCAGTCTCCAGCGCGCGCGCGCGCGCACACACACACACACACACACACACACACACACACAAACACACACACAAAAGCACAGTTGAATGATTTAAAAGTCTTGCAGCTTGCTCAAAATGGAAGCACCTGCCAAACTGGGGTGATGAAAAGCATGATTGCTGAAAATATTAGAATTAAAAAGACGCCAAGATTTTCTACAGGGACAAGAAGAAATATGCCTGAGGACCTCTCGGAAATCAACAAGAACCCATCCATTGCAGGTTCAAGAGGGCAAAACTGTAAATTTTCATTTGAGTAAGAAATCCCTGAGATATATGCTTGAGGAGGGCTGCCTAAGGAATTAGTCCCAAGGGATTCATATGCAGCCATCCAGGAACTCAGAGGCCACTGTATTCATGGTCTGGTGGGGCCAACCTACTGCTCAGCAGGGCTCGCCATCATCTACATGATGATAGTTTTTCAAGCATGCAGAATGCAAACATTATAAGGTCACAGGGACTTCCTCTCAGATCCCAGAAGGTCTTGGGACCAGGCAAAAGTTTGTGGTAGGATCATAGTCCTTCTGAGAGCCCACGGGAAGGCAGTGTATGATGTGGTTGAAGCCAAACATATAGCAGAGATCCCAAGAAGTTGGAGATGACAGGAACATGCAACATCTACTGTGCAAAATTTCAGGCAGTGAGTGGAGACAGCCCAAGAGAGTGGCCATGTGGGCTACAGCGAGCAAGCCCTTAGATGTTCGCATCTCACAACTCACCCTGAGTGCTAGACATGCAGCTTCAGGATATAGTGTTTGTCTTGCTGGTGTTATGATCGTGTTTTGATTTAGTTCTTTATTACTCCCCTTTGTAATGAGACTGTTTAACTTGTTCCATTGTATGTTGCAAGTATTCCACTTTCTTTTTGATTTTTACAAGAGCTCTCAGTTAGGAGTTTGATTTGAACCTCAAAGGAGACTTTGGACTTGGACTTTTCAGCAATGGTGGAACTCATGACTGGTGACTCTTAGGGATGGAGTAAATGAATTTTTCAAGAGGAGATGGACATGAGCCTTTTGGGAGTCCAGGGAAGAATATTACAGTTTAGATAAAAAATGTCCTCCAAATGTCTCACATTTAGAGGTGGGTCCTGGTCAGAAAGGGCAGGTTACTAATGATATGATTTGGAAGTTTATATTCACATCTTGGCTCCTCTCCTTTCTCTCTGCTTCCTGGCTGCCATGGGTGGATCAGGGTTTCTCTGCCTCTACTTTCTGCCATGGAGCCAGACAGCCATAGATTAAATTCTCTGAGAGTCATGAGCCAATAAACCTCTGCTCCTTTAATGTGAAAATGTTGGTTATTTACCCCAGTGATAGGAAAGGGACTTGTACAGACATCTAAAATTTTTAATTTATTTACTAACTATAAATTTATTCAGATTTTTGTTTTAGTTTTTTTGTTTCTGAGAGTTTTATTTTTCAATAAATTTACCCATTTATTGTAAGTATTGAAGTTCTTGGTATAGTGTTTTTTTTTTTTAATTTTTATAATCCAGGGCCATCAGATAGTTGTTTTTTTAATATTTTGTTTGGAGTTAACTTTACTCCACTATCTCCCTCAAAAATGGCAACTATTAACTGTCAATATCATAAATGAAAGTCATGCCTATTTTAAATCAAGTATAAATTTCTAGTAGACTATTATTTCCTTAAGTTTGCTTAGAATTTTGTGTATGTTCTCTTTCTTCACTATTCTTTATTCTTAGTGGTGTAGGAAGACATATCTTTTTTTTTCTTTTTTTTTTTTTGTGGTGCTGGGGATCGAACTCAGGGCCTTGTGCTTGCAAGGCAGGAACTCTTAACCACTGAGCTAAATCCCCAGCTCCTGACAGTATCTTTTTTAAAGCACATTTTTTTTTTCCTGTGAAATATTGAGGTGGGTTTAGCAAAAATAAAGGGGAAATTCTCCTTGGAGGAACAACCACCATTTTTCAGGAGTCGCTTCGTCATAGAGGCAGGGAGATTGTTTATCTGGCTCTCACTTGTATTAGGTAAAAAGATTCTTGGGATCATTTAATAGATAAATGGTTTAGAATGCCATTAACAAGTAGATGAATAAGTATTACATTACATTGTTTGACATAAATATTTTATGATGCTTAATTAAGCATGAGGTATGATAACCTTATCTCACAGAGGAACTTAACATGTTCACTCTTTTTTTTCTTTTTTTGGTGCTGGGATCTGAACTCAGGGCCTTGTGCTTGCAAGCAAAGCACTCTAACCACTGCGCTAAATCCCCAGCCCCTCATGTTTACTCTTATAGACAAGATAAAAAACTGGAAATTTCAAAGACAGCCACACTACAACAATTGATAGTAAGAGCAATACCTTGCTTTTCTGATATTTTGTAAAAATAACAAAAAATATGTAGGATAAAAATTTTGCCTTAAAAGTGCTTACATTTCTTTAGGAATGAAAGAAATTCAGACAAAAGCTGAAAATATTGCTGTAGACAGACATATGCAATGTAACTATCTGTGCCCAGAGGAAGGAATAATGAATTCTGACAAAAAGCCTGGAAGCTATTTTTAATCTATAATCTTTGTGTAGGATTTTAAAAAAAATGATTGATAGTGAGAAGTGAGTTAGGAAAGGATATTGCAGCCTGAAGTAGCATTATGAATTAATCATTGATTGCGAAGAGACTGAGTGTTAAAACAATGTCAACTAATCCACTGTTACACTAGTACTCTCAAAATCTCAATGAACTAATAAGTGAAAATGCATAATTATTTGGGGACCGGATCATGAAAATCCTTGAATGCAGAGTTAAGGAGATGGGTACAGTAGATACTGTGTCTGAAAGTAACAACTTCAAAATCTATTTGAAAATCTACATGGATGCCTACATACATACATCCAATATGAAATAACTCACCAAAAGAATTCAGATACCTTAAAGAACAAGGATGCCATTTCCAGAAGACCTCTTGGGAGGAGGAAATATTGAATGCTACCTTGACATTTTGACCAGCATATTGAAAAGCATATGAAAAGCAGAGCCTGGGAAGATCTGGGAAGAAGGGTATGAATTTCCAAGAAACTTAAGGGACTTACATGAAAAGATCATACAACTTGAATTTCCACAGATTCTGAATATATCAGACCTAATTCAGGAGACTGAAGTTACTATAGTTCATCTAAAGTCAGATGCCATTATTTATTTACACCATTATTTTATGTAACAATCAAGAGAGATGATGGCAATTAGAATATTTCACATAATTAATTATAAAATATTCCAATTTCAGAAGTTGAACTATCTAAAAGTAGGTAAACAAGAAATGTGAAACACATAAACAACAATAAAAATATTTCTTTGCATTCTCTCATAAAATTTAGGGTTTTTTCTTTCTGGTTTTTGTCATATTCTAATAAACAACTCATTTGAGAGTTATGAAGATATCAACTTATACAAAATTTAATGGCTGTCCAGGTAGTTGTTCAAATAATTTCTGCCAAAACTCAGCTGGAATTGGATATAACACAATTTTATCAAACAGCAGGCAAGAACAAAATGTTAAATTCACTGTGTGCTTGGGAAATGATGAGAAAGAGAAAAGCCATTAGTTCAACTCATAGGTATGATGTTTGTATCATAGTATAGGAAACTTCTGTGGTATCTTTGAAGAATTCCAACAATTCTATTCACTGGGCAGTGAGTCTTCAATACATGCCCAGAAAACTGACAGAAAACCATATATATATTTTCTGTTCTCAATTCCTCTATTTTCCTCCAATCACTCAGAATGTAACAACTTTGAGACACTAAAATTTTATACTGTAAATTCAAATTTACAATTAGAAGCCATTCTCTGTATGATTCTGACATGTTTTTCTGTATTTTCCCCATAAATTAGTGAAGTTGCAGACTTAACTTTTACATTAAGTCTCCAAAGATCTTTCCAATATGTCATTTAGTCTCACAGTTTAGGGAAAAAAGCACTCTTCTTAGTTTAATATCAAATTAAAAAGGCAAAACCATTATTATACTTCTGGAAAAAACAGGGATTGCAAAGGTTGTAATGTAGTTTCAGAGAGTTGAATAGCTTTTTCCTAGTTATTATTTGGGCTTGTTTTTGCATTAATCCACAATGCATAATGAATAATCTAATAGATTTGGTTTTACTGTTCTCCTTGGGAAAACGATAAACACGCTTTTTTCAAATAGACACACATTTTTAAAAGTGCAGTTACTGGAAAATTAACAGTTGACAAATTGCAAGTACACGGATTCATTAATTAGTTTCTGTCCAGAACATGCACAAAGCTATGTCAATAAATAAGCATAATGAAACTAAGATGCTATGGAAGACTGTGTCAGCTACCACATGAAATTTCATTTAAGAAATCAGAAAACTCTGGTAATCATCTCTATTCCTTGATTATGTAACCATGTGACACTGAATTAATTATAAAGGTATATTAAATATATATCAGATATTTGGCCCATAGAATATCAGTTGAGTAAGTGTTTGTTTTCTCTTTGAAACACTTAAGGATTGCAAAAACCCTATGCCGTAGACACCCATGTCTCTAATTTTAGGCTAAAAACATAAAATATTCCTCATCAGAATGGATGAGATTATATAGTTTTAAAATTTCAATGCTTTATCTTATGGATTATAAGATGTTAATTGTGTATGTTCCAAGAATTTCGAATCAGGTATTTGCTTCAGTTCACTTGTGAAGGAGATGACAACCACCATATTTACACTATCTAAAACCATTGTACCTTTTGTCACTTGTTACAATAGCAAGTGACAAAGGTATATTATGCCTGTTATCACAAACATTCCTTTCTGGGTTAATAGTGTTACGTTTCTATTTTTGAATCAATATGCTTAAATGTACGAACTTCGTTTGTAATGGATTATCATTTCCCAAGTGTGTCACTACATAAAAGTGTTGATGAAGCATGAAGTGGGCAGACGACAAGTCAGAGGATAGACTGATTTGGAAATGTTTGGATTCATGCAGTGAAATCTGGGCTCAAAATATCTTAGATGATGAAGAGAATCTGTCCGCCAACACGGGAGGCCTGCTGAAATCGGTGGCCCCTGGCTGGAGGATGCAGTACACCAATGAATTAGTGAAGGCTTCAAGGTTCTTGTGTCCTTGTACCCTTGAACCTGCCTGTTCCACGGATCGATCGTCTCTTTGGATCAGCTCTCCTGACTTCAGCAGCAGGTCCCCGAGTCACACGAAGCCCTGACAGATTCAGGAAGAAGAGAAGTGGTGTCTTTCTCCAGGGTGCTTCTCATGTGGTGTGGTGGATGACCAAATGTTTGCGCCAGAAAATTGCGGTATTTGTCTCTGTATGCCTAATGGCCAAGATTATTTGCGTGCTGATTTTTTTATTGTAAATTGTCAATCTATTATATTAATTTATGGCATATGGAGTAATGTCTATGGCATACAAAGACAATGTGAAATGATGAAATCAAACTAGTTAACATACCCTTCAGCTCAAATACTTAACATTTTTTGAGGGGAGAACATCTGAAATTTACACTTTTAGAAATTTTCAAGTAGGAATGAGGTAGGAATAGGGCGTGACTAAGGCTGGCTGCCAGGGGAACGTGATCTGGAGTGGCTTGGAGCTGAGGTCAGCCCTGGGGGTGTGGCCTGGACCTGACCTCAGCCTGAGGCTCCAGTTTCAAACACCGGCCCCCTCACATGAACTGTAGGAAATTCTGCGAGTTTCCATGAGAACTCCATTCCATAAATAGAAGCAACACTGGAAGCAAGTCTTCTTTTCTATGGAGCGGCCAGGGAGGGGGCTCTCCCTTTGCCCTCCCATGGAGGTGTCTGTGTACCCAGCACCACTGCTATTCTGTCTTTTCTGTGGTAACCCCTACCGCACCTTTTAGGCCCAGTACATATTTTGAGGTGTCTATCGTTATGCTCAACTTTCCTTTTCTCCTTTTCTCTATAATTTTAAATAAAACTTTAGAACTACTTTTTGCCCCCCTCATTCAATTCCTTGCTCGAGGAGGGGAAGAACCCAGGAATATCGAAACCCACCCAATAACTGTAATGCTCTATTAATAACCATACTGTGCAATAGATTTCAAAAAATCTAAGAAAAACCCAGTGCTCAAAACAAAACCCACAAAATTGTATTCCTCCTTCCTGAGACTTTGCACCACGAGACACCAACACTGCATTCTCCCCATCCTACTGGCCCCTAGTAATCACCACTAGCCTCTTCGCCTCACACACAAGTGAAGAAGCAAAGGGAAATGGCCAGGGCTGCCATGACCATGTAGAAATTTCTTATACCTTGCATTTAATCTGGCATCAGTATACTTTATTCTATTTGTTTACTGC